>JAQZBX010055989.1:0-18286 GCA_029593785.1 Cabassous unicinctus
TGTTAATGGGGGAAAGTGTGGGAGGGGGGGTGGCATATGGGAATCCCCTATATTTTCGATGTAATATTTACATTCATGTAATCTAAAACTTCTTTAAAAACACAGAAAAAATGGGCAAAGGACTTGAATAGACATTATTCCAAAGAAGATATACAAATGGCCAATAAGCACATGAAATGATGTGCAACATCACTAGCCATTAGAGAAATGCAAATAAAAACGATGAGATACCACTTCATATCACTAGAACGGCTATTAGTTAAAAAACAAAACAAAAACCAGAAAATAAGTGTTGGCAAGGATGTGAAGAAACAGGAAACCTTGTGAATTGTTGGTGGGAATGTAAAATGGTACTACTGTTGTGGAAAACAGTTTGGCAGTTCCTCAGAAAGTTAAACATAGAATAACATATGACCTGGCAACTCTGCTTCTAGATATATACCCAAAAGAATGGAAAACAGGGACTCAGACAGATATTTGTACACCAATGTTCATAGCAGCATTATTTGACACTTAAGTGTCCATCAACGTGCATGGAAAAACAAAATGTGGTATGTCTATACAATGGAATATTATTCAACCATGAAAAGGAATGAAGTTCTGTTATATGCTACAAGATGAAAGAATCTTGAAGATATCATGTTGAGTGAAATAAGCTGGACACAAAGGGACACATAGCGTTTTATTTCACTTATATGAAATACCTAGAATAAGCAAATACAGGTTTCCAGGGGCTAGGGCTGGGGTGGGAATGGGGAGCTATTGCTTGTTCGGTACATAGTTTCTGTTTGGGGAGATGAAAAAGTTTTGTAATTGTATTAGTCAGCCAAAGGGGTGCTGATGTAAAATACCAGAAATTTGTTGGCTTTTACAAAGGGTATTTGTTTGGGGTAGAAGCTTACAGTTACCAGGCCATACAGCATAAGTTACTTCCCTCACCAAAGTCGATTGCAACATGTTGGAGCAAAATGGCTGCTGACGTCTGTGAGGGTTCAGGCTTCCTGGGTTCCTCTCTTCCCAGGGCTTGCTTCTCTCTGGGCTCAGCTCCTCTGCTATATCCACAAGGCCAGCCATAGACTAACAGGAGGACGGCTTATTTCTCTTCCTGGGGCATTCTCTCATTCCTCACGACCAAGCTTCCCTGTGTGCTTACTTCCCGGGGCTCCAGCTCAAAAACTCTAAACTCCCTTCTCTGCGGTGTGGTTTCTCTGTGAGTCTCCTCCCACCAAGGCAGCAGGGATTCAATGTCCTACTGACGTGGCCCAATCAAAATCTTAATCATTAATTAATCAAGTAAAAGTAAAACCTCTGAATCCAATACAGTCTAATATGCCCAGAGGAAAAGACCAGTTTACAAAGATAATCTAATATTACTTTTTGGAATTCATCAATAATATCAAACTGCTACAGTAATGGATATTATATTGGTAGCAGAATATTGTGAATATAATTAATATCATTGAGTTGTACACATGATAGTGGTTAAAATGGGAAAATATGTGTTGCACATTACCACAATAGAAACTAGAAAAACAAATAGAACAAAACTAACCTTGTAAAGTGCTTAGCATGGCATCTGTCACTTAGAAAGTACACAGCAAATCAGTAGTTCTCAAAGTGTGTTCTCAGTTTTACCATCCCCAGGAATTTGTTAGAAATGCAAATTTTCAGCCCCAGCCCAGACTGATTGCTTCAGCAGCTCTGAGGGTGGGGCCCAGCAACCTATTTTAACAAGATTTCCAGGCGATTCTGGTGCAAGCAAAAGTTTGCAAACCACCACAGTAAATGTTAATTATAGTAATAGTGTATTATAATAGGTAGCTTTTCCCTATTTGCTAAATCAGTCAGGCTGGGAAGATGATCTCAATATACTGGCTATGTAGGAGTAGTGGGTTGCAAATCCAGGAATCTGAATCCCCATAACCACCCCAGATTTATTGCATGGTCTTAGGCAAGTCTCAAGTTTAAAGTCTACCCTTTTAGGTCTCGGTCAAATGACTTGTTACTTATCATCCAAGGTAGACTTTGAAACTGAATTAGATACTATTGAGAGAACTGTGAGCTCCTTGGAAAGCTGCACTGGATAAATATTTTTGTCATTAACTGCAGTGTTATTCATTTATGAATCCATTCCACAAATGTTAATTGAGTGCTCACCATGTGCCAGGATTGTGGAAGCACCTGTGGGCCAAACAGATGGGGTCCAACCTGTCCTGGAGGCTGCAGTTTGGTGGGGATGAGGAATCAGTGCTAATGGTCTGTCCCGTGCTGATCACACAGAAGTCCTGATAAATATTTGTCATGTGCTGGTGTGGTGCTAAGTGCTATACACAAATTATTTCACTTAATCCTCCCAACAGTCCTGTAAGGTAGGAATAACCATCTCCTATTGCAGAAGGGGAAACGGACTCAGAAAGCTTAAGTAACTTACCCAAGTTCACTGTTACTAAATGGTGGGATCTAGCTGACTTCAAAGTGATGCTCTTTACCTGTATTTTATAGGCATCCAGGTACATATATATCCGCGTACAAGGAATCTCTCCTTTTCAGTGCCCAGGAAGGTATCTGGCCTAGAGTGAATTCTCAATAAATATTTACTAAATAAATATGCTGATCTAGGATCAAATGAAAGACGAAAGGTCCCAGATAACCAAGGTGAATGGGGGGTCATAGAAGCTATTCTGAGGAGTGGAGGCAGCAGGAAGAGAGCCCCATTCAGTAGCAGCCTGTGGAACAGGCTGACATCTGGGCTGCCGAGAAGCAAAAGTGCTGGGAGTCATCCCTGTCAGACGATTCCAGGGTGGGATGGGGATGGTGAGAGCAGGCTGATGCACACCCTTTCTCCCAGATGTCGTCACAGAAGGACACGCTGTCTCTCGGGGATGGGTCCATCACACGGGAAGCTGTGTCCACCCCCACCAGCTTGGAAGCTTCACTGGACTCTGAGAGCAGGCTAGAGTGGTGGTGTGGGGGCTGGCTCTCTCCTGCTCCTCTGTCTGGCCTCCTCCCCAGAGTGGCATCTGTAAATAAAATGCCAGTCTGCTGGGCTGGGTGTGGAGAGATCATTTGCCAGTGATCTATGGGTTGTAGGACTGGTTTAAAAGGTGATGGCAGCTGTTATCAGCTGCCTTTATGAATGGGCACCATTTGCTCCTCCCTTCCCCTCTTTAGTTACTCAGCTTTGAAATGCACTGTTTTAGAAAAGCATGCTAATTAAAAAGTGCCATTTCTTGCTTATTAAAACCAGATTACTCAACACCCCTAGCTAAAGGAGTGTTTCAGCAGACGGAGCCACATGAGGAAAGCAGTATCACTGTTACCTTTTGGTTCAGGCCACAGCAGGATGCAACCATCGAGGGACCAGGCATGCGTAGGAGAGGCTGACACCTGTGTTAAATCCCCA
This sequence comes from Cabassous unicinctus, assembly GCA_029593785.1. NCBI lineage: Eukaryota > Metazoa > Chordata > Mammalia > Cingulata > Chlamyphoridae > Cabassous > Cabassous unicinctus. The sequence goes on from JAQZBX010055989.1 coordinate 3,404, forward strand.
GCTGCTACTTCCTGTGACCGCTGACGCCAAGATGGCCCCAGTGAGCCCTGCCTCCTGGTCTTCATGCCCTGATGGAATCCCTCTCCTGGTGTGTGGATTGGTCTAGCGACTTGCTTCTAACCCATGGAACACAGCAGAGGTGAGGGGATATCGCTTCTGAGATTAGGTTATAAGAGATTGTGACATCTTTCTTGCTGGCAGACTCTGTCCTTCTTGGCCCACGTATTTTGATGAAGTCAGCAGCCGCATTGCTTTGCAGAGGCCCACATGGCAAGGAACTGAGGGCAGCCTGCAGCCAACGGCCGGCCAGGAGCCGAGGCCCTCAGTTCCACAACTCGAGGAACCAAATTCTGCCAGCTGCCACCGAGGGAGCTTGGAAGGGGATCCTCGCCCAAATGAGCCTTCAGATTGAGACCCCAGCCCTGGCTGACACCTTGACTGGAGCATCGCGTGAGACCTTGAAGCAGAGGATCCAATTAGGGCATGCCCAGATTCCCGACACCTGAAAACTATGGGATAATAAATGTGGGCTGTTGCTTCGTTGCTTCGGTTGTGGCAATCTGTTGTGCAGCGATATAAAATGAAGACATTTCCCATCTGAGTTAATTTGGGCAGGTTTACTTCCCCTCTTTAAACCTCAATTTCCTCACCTTGTCAAGTGGGCAAGGATGATAATAAAAATAATAATATGGCTGCCTTTTGGAACTTAAATGAGAAACTGTGTAGAAAAGTGTACAGATGTTGCGATTTCCTTACTGAGTGAGCAAAGGCTGGGCTCTACCTGGGATGGAGTTTGAAGAATGGGGTGAGGAGTAGGTGGAGCTAATCAAGAGGGGAAGGCTTTCCTGCAGCCATGAGGCTTGGCGCAAAGGGGATTTAATGGTAGGATGTCAAGTGAAGGCAAAGCTGGGAACCACAGAGATGGTCAAAAGAGTCTAGGTACACAGAGTTAGATACTCAAAGGGAAAACAGGAAGTAGAAGTAAGAATAAGATGGAGGGATGCACCACTAGGTGCCAGGGATGCCAATGGTGGGAAGAATTAATTAGGACACTACGCTTGTTTGGGTACACAGCAGAAATTGATTCATGCTAAGGGAAGTGGAATTGAAGTCGGGAAATTGGGGGATGATGGGTTTCTCTAGTTCTTGGCTATGTTACACAAAAGAATCTGACAACATGCTGGTTTAGTTAGGCCAGTAGTTTATTGAGAAAATGGGAGAAGAGAACAGAAACGGGAGAAAATAGCAGATTATGCAACTCCAGGTGTAGGTGTGGGCTCCTCCAGGCAGAGAGAGAGATTTGGCTTGTGTGTTACCTTTTAACCTATTAATTAGTCCTCCCCTTGCTAATGCTGGGGGAGGGGACCCAGCTGTTTGCTGTTCTGATTGATTGCCTCACCCGTCAGCTCCCCAGGGGCCAATGATGAGGCCCCTTGAGGGTATCCGGGACTTTCCCTTGACCTTGGACAAGATCTCGTTCCAAACGGGGTTCTCATCGGGTCCCTCCGGTGCCTTCTTGGTGGCAGTCTTTCCCTCAGGGGGTTTCCAGGTGGGGTTCCATGGCCACGTGTTTTGCGGCCATGTTTTTCTGCCAGGTTTTAGACTTGTCTTCCCATTCCCTAAACTAGCCTGCCTCGGAATCCACAGCCTTTGGTTCTGAGCCCATAACCTATCTTATTAATGGAACTGCCCATAAACCCAAAAGGACTCCTCTTCAATGTGATGCTCCAGCCCAGCCCTCTCTTTGGAACTTCAGACTCAGCGGCAACTAACGGGCATGTGAAGTTTAACATTCCCCAGTTCCAGCTGAAAGGCTGACGCCTTCCCCCATTTCAGTGCTTGCTCTGGCAGATTTACAGGAATCTGGGATGACAGAAGACAAGAATGACCTTACAACCCATGTTGCAAAAGATGCAGAAGTAAGATTTAAGTAGAGTAAAAGTGAAAATCTTCTTCTCTCCCCCTCACTGTCCTCATTCTCCTGCCTGGAGGTGACAACTGTGAGCAGTTGAATACGCATCCTCCTGGCCCATGATGACCTGTAATTTATATTCTGGCTCTATGAATGTGCTTATTCTAGGTATTTCATTTACGTGGAACCATACAATATTTGTCCTTTTGTGTCTGGCTTGTTTCACTCAACATGATGTGTTCAAGGTTCATCTGTGTTGGTATATACCAGCACTTCACTTCTTTTTACAGTTGAATAATGTTCCATTGTACATACAGACCATGTTTTGTCAACTGTCAATGGGCACTTGGGTAGTTTCCACCTGTTGACCATAATGAATAATGCTGCTATAAAAATTGTTGTACAAGTATCTGTCCCAGTCCCTGTTTTCTATTCTTTTGGTCCATTTTTACAAATATATTACAGATGATACTACAATTAACATTCACATCCATATGTGCAATTATTTCTCCAGGAGAGATTCTTAGAAGCAGGATAGTGAAGCCAAAGGGTTTGCACATAAAAAGTCTAGCAGAGACTGAAAAATTATCTTTTAAAGTGGCAGAGTCAATGGTGGACATTATCAAGCTTTTCAAAATTTGCCCAGAATGAAGTCTTGTTTTAATTAGCATTTCTTTGATGTGTAGAGAGCTTGAATACATTTTCATATATTTATTGGCCATTTGTATTTTTCTTCTGTGAATTGCCTATGTGTATCCTTGGTCATTTTTCTATTGGGTTATTTACCCCAAGTTATTAATGGAAAGTCTGAGACCTGGAGGAATTAAGCTAACTTGCTAGAAGTCCCACAACAAGTAAGTGGCTGAGCTGGGACTTTTCTTGGCTCTGTCTTGCTCTAAAGTGCACACTCTCAACCACCAGCTTGTTCTGCCTTCCCAGGTATGGCCAGGGTTAACTAAAGAATAAAAGCCTGAAGTCTTCATAAGCAAACTACTATCCCTCACCCATAGAGGTGAGGCTCTTCTCTTGAACCTGAAACAACCCAGCTACAAGCTGTTCTCCCTGGCAGGGTTCAGGTGCCACTAGCTATGGGGGATGGGGGGTGGGGCTGGGAGAGCCCAGGGGAGGCTAGGCTCACGGAAAGGCTCTGGAGAGGCCATCAGTACACTTATCTAGCCACCAGGACTATTGCCCTGTGCTGGCCCTGGCTGCCCATGCTACTACAATTAGCAATTACACGTTGTTCCAGAAGACATGGGCAGCCTGAATGAAATAACAACCTATGGCTTGTGGCCATTTCCCTAGTGGAGCCAATTGGAGCTAGATAGTCCTTGCCTTTTAGTGCAATTAATTCTCCCAAATCCAAACCCACGAGTCTGACAGCTCCCTGCATCTGGCAGAGCTCAGCTATAAATGTGGAGAAGGAAGGCACTAGCAGCTGCTGTCAACTCGATCTGACATCACCGTTGTTTGTGGGAGAACAATGCCCTTCTCTGGCAGAGGGAGGTTGGCAGCCCTATTCTACAGCGTCTGCCGGGGACTCAGCAGACTTCTCAGCAGGCCTGAGAAAGCATGTGTGCCCGAGGAATGCCTTCCCTATAAATAGAAGCCATTTGCCGGGCTTCCACTGGGCTGGAAGCCTGCACAGTATCCACACCATGCTGTATTATATATTCTACACAGGACCAGCTGTAGGCGCAGTAGAGACAGATAATCCTGGGAGAGGAGCTGGTACTGTTGGTAGGCAGCTTTTCCAATCAGATAGCCTGGGGTGATAACAGAACAGTACAGTGTACAGATTCCTTGTGCAGCTGCGGTTAGCTTCACAGGGAGTCCAAGCAGGTTTGAGATTTTGTTTGGCAAGAAAATAAACCTGATTTTTTTCATCACTCCAGACTCACTGACCCATCTTGGACACTGATTCCAGCTCCTTGCAAACATGTTACCATGACTTAGGGTTCCCTGAGGTCAAAAATTATCTTGCTGGAAGGAGATGCTGCAGGAGGAACCTGGTCCCAATCACAGCCCAGTTCTGCTATCTAGTAGCCTGGCTCGGGACGGTGTCAGAGTGCCAACACAACTCTATAAGATCCAAATTTTCATTCCCGTCTTTGGAAAGAGTAGGGAAAGGTCATGCAATCTTTTCAGGTCTCTGAAGTGGAAGGGTCAAGTCTATGGTTGGAGTGACCACACCTGGTAACCAAGACCTGCCTGAATAGTTTCAGAGAAGATGGGCAGGCCTGTCAATCAGCAATGGGAAAGCATATTGGAACAGGGATGAGAAGGGAGGTGTAGACTCTGGGGTAAGAAATGAGCATCAATGAGAATCAAGTAACCAGATGGAAGTAAGAAACAAATAGGGTTCTGATAAGCTGGTTGTGGCAATAGCTTCCATGAGTCAGTGGTCCAGGAGTGGTGGACTGGGCCTGTCAGGTCATTCCTTTTGGTGATTATGAAATTGTGTGGCCTGAGGGGGTTTGGTGAGGATTCATGGTAGACTTTCATAAAGGCAGTGTTTGAAAAAGAGGCCTTATGGTTCCAGGATTTCTGTGCCTCTCAGAACAGGTGACCAGGGGGGGCAGATGTATGCAGTTCTAGATGCGGAAGCCTAGGTGACTTTCTTTGAGGAATGCCACTCCAATCTCTCAACACTGTGTAAGAGGCACGCTGTGTGCTTTTCTATCCCTGTGATGTCCTACTGGAAACAGGCAGTTTCCTGTGTCTTCCAGAAAGGGTATATATATAGGTGGGCAGCTTTGGAGGTCAGCACCAGCCAACAGAAAGTAATCTTGTGCCTGGGGCAGCCTCTAATCCAGGTGGGAAACAGCATAGGAAGCAGAAGGGGCCACTGTCTTCCCACCAAGAGGCATCTAGGGCTGCATCTGCTTCATGATTGTCCAGTCTGCTCAGGACACTCGTGGAAGGTTATCCAGGGATCATGGGTGGGAAACAGAGAGACCTGTCCCATCCACTCACTCCTGTTCCCATTCCCTTGGAGACTTGCCAAGAACTCCTGGATACAGATAATTTTCCTAGGGCATGAGGACAAAGGCAGGGTCATGGGAACTTGTGTCTTGGGTGTTCTTCCAAGGACTGGCATTCAATACATGAAGCATGACAGCAGGATGATCTTGGAGCAAAGCAAGTCCCCACCTCCCCTGGGAGAAAGAATAACATACCTTTCTTCTCCTCACACCCCATTCATTCATTCATTCCACAAAAATTTCCTAAAAGTCTACTATGTGCTACTGCAGAATACAGCGGAGAACAAACAGAATCTTTGCCCTCATACAGCTTGTTGTCCAGTGGGGTGGACAGGCAGTAAACAAGTAAAGAAATAAATACGTAAGTATATATTTGATCATGAAGTCTCCCTCGTGTCTTCTGTTAAGTGTAATCTTTAACTGGACAGCCTGATGGTACAATTATGCCATTGAATGTGTAGTAAGCTTGAATTTTCGGGGTCCTCTGATTCAATCTTACTCTTGCTGATCCCTGTGCAATACTTTCAGTTCTTTCCCATTGGGGTTGATGGATATACAGAGCTGGTTTAGTAGTTGTGAGCTCTAATAAAGCATGCTTGCCAAACCCAACTTGGCCTATTTCCATTATTGTTCCCCAAATGCCCCAGGAGCAATGTGAGATGCCCTTTGCTGAGATACAAAGCTTTGGAGTCTGGCAGAATGAGTTTCAACTCCCAGCTCTGTCACCGTATGAGCTGAGTACAGCTATGTTTTCCCTCCAAGTCTTGGGATTTTAATACATTCAAATGGAGTTAAGTGTGGTATCTGTTTAAGGATTTTCTTTTGTAGAATGAGATGTAGCAAGATTACGAAGGAAATTGTGCCCAGCACCTGGCACACAGTAACTTCATAATAAACCTTGGTTCTCTCTCCAACATGGGGAATGATTTCTAGCACAGAGGCAGGCTGCATCCCAGCATTTCTCAGTGGGGCCCATGGACCACCTGTATCAGGGCCACCTGGAGAGTTTGTAATTATGTAATTTCCTGCATCCAGCACGCCTCTGGGGTTGGGTCCAAGGATCTGCTTGTTTCCCAGGCTCCCCAGGTGGTTCCTTAAGGACTCCAAAGTTTGAGACTCACTGGTCCACAGCCTTGATTGGTGACCAAGCCTTCTGCCACCCTGAGGGTCAAGAAATCATGTTTTAATGGTCAACACTAAAACTTAATAGCTTTTACAGGCATGGAGAGTCAGCTAATTGACAACATCCTCTCCAAAGTACTTCCTGTGTGGAAAGGGAGAATTTAAATCACCCGGGATCTTTAGTGCTTGCTGTCCTGGCTAAACCACCTCCACTCAGTACCCTGGTCCCACCAAAGGGAAACAGCCATCTTATTTTAGGAGGATGGCAAGTCCCAGCTTCTATCATTTCTGGACATACTGGTATGACAGGAGGTGGACCTGCCAGGAGCCTGCTTGTAGGAAGGGCTGAGGATCCCTCTTGGGCAGAATTCATCTTAAGGGGAAAGTGTCAGGCTCACAAACTGGGCTCAAGGATGACATTGGGCAAGGCTGGATGGCAAAGTGATTCTGGGTCTGTCACTCAAAGCACTGTCCAACCTTTTGGACTCAGGCCCTTTTGTGAATGGCTGGAATAGAAGATGAAACAACCTGAAAGAGCTGTCACCAGGGCACTACCCTCATTGGTGCTGGCAGCCTTCGTATTCACTGGCAGCAGCGTTTGGAAAAGACTCAGGGCCAGCGTTGGCAGGCAGCGCAGCAAAGGGGGCACCTTTGGTGGACAACCACTGTGCCCGTCTGTGGACACTGGCAACACGGCTGCCATTTTTGGGTCCTGCAGCATTCATTACAGAGATGATTGTGAGTTAAAGTGAGAAAGGAGGAGACCACCTGATGCCACAGGATGGCTCAGAAGACAACTACTCCCAGAATATCTGGGAGCAATCGGAGGGGGGCTGGGAATCCCCTCAGGGCATGTTAGAGCCAGAGCAACGTGAATATGTTACTGCTGGGGTCTGGGGGAGGATGGATGACCTCAGTAAATGTTCAGAGGTCGGGAAGTGGAATTAGTCACCCTGCCCAAGAGGATGAATCGCCTACTTTCTGCCTCCTTGGTGACATCACTGCTCCCAAGTTCAGCCTACTGTGATGCCAGATGAATTCTATTTCTAGAGGATTCACAAAAGTGCCATTATTTTGACGACAGAATCACAGGCCAAGGTCACTGTATTTCCCAGCAGCTGCTTGGCCCATCTGTACATCTGTAATACTCTCCCTCAGCAGGAGGCAGGCCTGCCCTCCTGGGAGACAACTCTAAGTAGCAAGCAGCAAGCCGATGCAGCGCTTGTTTTCTTTCGTCAAAATTCAATCTGTAGTCACTGATGCTAACTTCCAAATAGAATATTTCAAGTGCATGTGCTGGTGCTTTTCCAGAGTTTAAGAGTGTGGGGTTTGTCCTTACCTGCTCCCCCCGGGAAGCAAGGTTTGAAATGTACCCCAGGGAATATTCATTCATGCATTAAGCCAAGGGTTGGCCCTGGTTCTGAAGGGACTAGATTGTGGGGCTGGATTTGATGAGTTCATTAGCATCGAGCTAGATGTCAGTTTTGGCTTGCTTCTGGATAAGAGACCTTTTTCATCAGCTTGCGAGGTGTATCTGGAGAAGACGCTTCCCACTCACCATGAGGAGGACATTGGTTTGTGTTTCTAGCATGGCAACGGTTTTATAACAAGCCACTCATATTACCTCACTTAGCTCTTCTTGTAACCAATTACAGGAGCAATTTGGGAGGTGGCTATGGTCAGAAAAGGAGTCTTTGAAGGAAGGGGACATAAAAAGAGGTCAGGAGAGTTTAGTTCAAACCACCATGCATAACCCACTCCTAGGCCTCATCACCACTTTTAACTTGGGGAGAGGACAGAATACAGGAGAAAGAAAGCAGTCCTGCTAGCCTGCAGGAGGACTGTGGTCACCTTTAACTAAAGTCGGCCCAAAGGCCAAAGCTGAAGTCCCCTCCCCTGCTTCACCCAGAAAACCTGGCCAGGTAAGCACTATGCCGCCACCCCCACGGCTCCAGAGCAGAAATCTCCAAACAACACGGAAGAAACAATGAGTTAATAGATGACTTCACTCATCCCTTCCCCAAGTTTTTCAATACCCTCTTCCTCACTCTTTCCCACCCTCCCCACATTCATTACAGGAAGGAAAGAAAAGGACTGTTGGTGTTAGTGGTCAGAATTATTTCCAGCCACTGCTGGGGAGCTTTCACATATAAGCCAGCTTAAAAATGGCATGGTTTAAATAACAGTTATTTTACATGCCAGGATTTTTCTCTGACTACAATTTGAAAACTAAAAGTACTTGCAAAATAAGGACATGCTTCTGAGGGAATAGTTTTTTTATGATAAAGGTTTGACTTACATCCCCATAGGAAATTTAGATGATGAACTTTGAATTACAAAGAGCCCCATGGAAGGCCAGGTGAGAGAGGAGAGAATGGAAAGATTATGGGGTATGGTCAGAAAGAAGGACAGACGTGAGGACAGCCATTGTAGAGATTCACCCAGCGTATTAGGCATCCAACTTGAAATTGTATTGCAGTGTGAGGCGGTGGGGAGGAGACTGTATACTTTACATCTTTTTTGTTTGTTAGATTCACATTTGTGATAACATGGAATAAATATTGAAGTTGGTGATTTTTAAATTCCAGGCCCAGACTACAGTAGATTCTCCACAAATTTGTATTTTTTATAGCTTCTTGCAGCCTGAGGCTCAAAGTGGTCCTACCGTTTCAGAGTAGAAGAAACTAAAGATCTACAGGACCGAAGGTCATATCGGAAACAAGGGTCAGATTCAGAAAACCAACCTTTCCTTATCACCATGTGGCAGTGGCTCTCCTCTACCTAAACCCAGGCACCTTTATGTTCCTTGGAGTATTTATATTTTCCAAAAGGTTGTTTTTGACTCATTTGCATTTCAGTTTTCACGTCCTTTCTGCTTTCCTCCCTCTCAACTGTGCATTATCTGGAAAAAGAGAAAAGCACTGCCCCTGAGTCTAACGCTTGCTCCCTGTGGCCACCCACCAGGGAGCCCGGGCTCACGTGCCAGGTGCCCCAGAGGATCACACAGACTCAAGGGATCAACGTGATGATGCGGAATCTTAGAAGCCAGAAAAGTCGATTTGGGGCATCACCATTTCTTACGGGATACTACACGGCCAGCTTTCCTTTCCCTACATCAAAGGAAGTGAGGGTGGCAGAGAGCATCCAAACAAGCAGATGAGTTTAAAAGTGAAATGCATCCTCTGATTTCCACTCACTCCCTGCTCAGAGTATTTTACTAAGAAAGCATGATTATTATGCAGCAGTGGTGACAGAATTGAGGGTGTGTCTGTGTGTTTGCTGTTGCCTCTGCATCAAGGTAGGAAAGAGTTGGAAGGCAGGCTGAAAATGTGTTTGCATGGTACAGGGAGACACACTGGGCTGGAAATCCTATGTGTGTGATGGTGGTGCAACTGCTTTATTAGGTATCAGCAGAGAAGTGCTGTTTGCTCTCAGGCCCTGGCTTGACTGGAGAGTACGCTTCTGCTGCTGGTTGTTTCAGGGTTAAGGCTGGGAGGAGGAAGCTAACAGAGATGCAATTCCCTTATAAAGGGCTGTTCAAGGGGTAAGACCTAGGACCAAGGGTGCAGAAAAGGAGGGCAAGCAGTTGTTTCCTCAGCCTTGCCCTGGCCTAAGGATCCTTTTGTTTTACCCAGCCACTAAATCAGGGGTTCTTAACCATTTTTGTTCCACGGACCCCTTTGCCAGTCAGGTGAAAAACATGGACCCCTTACTAATACACTATACTGTGTATTATTTAATAAATATTTCACACCCAACCAACACATCCCCACAAGAATGTTTTTTTAAAATTTTCAGTTTAAGCTCACAGACCCCTGAAATCTTTCCACAACCCCCCAAGGGATCCTAGTTAAGAACCCCTGCATTAAATTATTTTTTAACACAACTGGTACCCCAGTTCTTGCAGCCACTTTTGAAACTTTCTGAGTAAATGGATACTGGGACAAAATGTATTGGTTATTATCCTGATCCACCCAGCACAGTGGGCAAGGAGGAGGGCTGGTGAAATGTTCTCATTTCATTCCATGTAACCATGGAGATTTTAGAAGCTTTAACTATGGGAAGTTTATGAGTAGGGGTTCTGTAGTACCATATAATGCTGAGAAAAAAGAACAAGAGATATCATTAAAAGTTAAGACCAAACCCAATATCCCTAGTTAAGAAAGCTCTGAAGCCAAACTGCTTGGGCTCGAATTCCAACTCTTATTTTACTGGGTGACCTTGGGAAAGTTGCTTAATCCCTCTGTGCCTCAATTTCCTCATCTATGAAAGGATGATATTAATCATAATATCTCCTTCAAGGATTCTTGGGAAGATTAAATTAGTTAAAAGGAGCTTAGTGTAGTGTCTGGTACTTAGCATGTTTGTTAAATAAAATCCTGTATGTAACAGCATGTACATGTTGGATATATCCACATAGTTCTGTTTACTTCACGACAAAACAATGGAAAAACCATCAGGCTGTTTCATAGTTGCAGAGAATCCAGCCAGCACTGGGGAATAGTAACCTTGGACTTTGTCTATATTTGCCAGGATCAATAACCATCATTTCAAAACTAATGGTAATGATAAAATTACTGCTAAGCCTGTTACGTGTTAAGACATTTTCCCATGAGTCTGATCTTCTGTTACGCTGTGGCAAGTTTTGTTGTCTTCTCTACCAGTATCTCAGTGAGTGGGTCCCAGGTTCTTCCAAATCACCCATCAAAAAACAACCCTCAATGCTGTTTGAATGTGGTGTGCATCTAATTCAGTAGACAGGGACAATTAAAAACCAAGAACAGAAGCAATGGAGACGGAGGGGAGAAAAGGCCTTTTATGATGTTTCCCCTCCCTGTTGCTTGTTGAGCTAAAAGGAAACCGTGGGGCAACTTTGGGAGCCTTTGGGGGCTCTGAGGCTTCCCTGGTTTTAGATTTGAACTCAGGTGGTCTGGAAAGCCTGGGGCCATCACTGCATGGTGCTCCTGAGTCCTGAACCCCAGGATCCCCAGGAATTTCAATCAGTGTTTAGGGGATCCCAACTACCCCAATTGTGGCCAGAACTTCTAAAGATGCCAATTTCCTCCCCGAACCCCAACCTGTCCGGGCCACAGGAAGCCTCATTTGTGTTCCAAGTAGAAATCTGTGGTCCCAGTACTTCCTGCCGTACCCTGAAGCTGTTGGAAGATGCATGCTGGGCAGTAAAGAGAAAGGCCCTGGATGCCTCAGAGCAGAGCTGCCTGTCACCTTGCTCAAAGCAAAATGAAATGTGTCTTCTGTTCTCATCTTTGGCATTTTCTCCAGCCCCTCTCAGAGTGAGTTAAATGCCACACCATCAATTGGTCAATAAGCCGTGCTTACTGAGCTGATAGCATATGCCTAACAGGTGTGAGAGCTGGAGAAAGTCAGAGAAGGGAGAAAAATCAGAGTCAAAATTAGGGATTTATGTATAAAGAAAAGGACTCTACAGCCTCCTCTCCTGTGCACAGCTGGGGCTATTTACCACTTTCCCTATTCTGGAGGCCTGCCAGTCCTCATTTCCCAAAGGTTCTGTACAAAGAGACTGGGAGCTTGACTACCTTGAAATAGAGAGCCCTTTCTTTATGTGGTGCTGACCTCTAGAGGCTTCCAATTAAAAAGCATCCCAGAGGACCAACTTAATTTTACTGCCAGTTTTCAAATCTTGTGGAATTAACGTATTTTCCCAGAAAATAAGGAGAAAATATCTCCTTTAAAAGTTCCCTAATAGGAAATGCCTAGATTATTTGTCTGCCAGATTTTTATACATTTCATTTTTTTCTTCACCAAAAAGGAAAAGTAGTGGGTCAGATAGGGAAAGTTAAGGAAAAGCACAGTGCCAGCAATTTCAGGATGTGTTTCTTGAGTCTGCAAAGTACCAGATGGCTAGGCTCGCCAAAAGAAGAAAGGAACGCTTGCTCTCCCTGCTGCAGCAGGGCGTTGGGCAGAGCTATCTGCCAGACACTCTTGCACACACATGGCAGGTCTGCCCGCTCTGGCCCTGGTGCGGGGTCCACACACTGTGTGGTGGGAATTTGTTTTGCTTCTTTTAATTCAGCCCATACGTGCCCACAGTGTACACCAAGGCTAATGTGGTGTCCTTTCCTGACCAACTTTACTATGGAAGAGACTCATCTAAAAAAAATGAGGCTTTTCCTTACATCCCTAAGCAAACACCCCCAAAACTTCCCATTTTGCTGTACCTTTTTACTCCATATTATTGACCACAAAGAGAAGAGAAATGTAGGAAAGCAAGAGGAAGCACTCAGATGTTGGCACTTGGGCTAATATACACCCACTGTATCAGCTGGGGCCTTTACTTATTTCTAAAGGGGATCAGAGGGAAGATGGGTTCAAAATTAGAGAGATGCAGTTTTGCCAATACCAGTTTCCCAGCCTGGTTTGGGAAACAGTGACTCCATGAAAACTCTGCTTTCCACTCTCCCCACCAACATCACCAGCAAAGACAAGATACAGTCCACAGTGAGAGGGGCAGATGGGGTCTCTGAAATAAGTTCTACACTCTCTTTTTACAGATGAGGAAACAAAGATCACGGAAGCTGAGGTGGCACAGTTGGTCAGGGACGAGTCTGGGCTGGAACATTTTTCCCCCAGCCAACTGAATTCAGCAAGCTTAGTTGCAAAGGAGAAATGTGGTTATTTCTAGAGTCAGTCCCTGAACTTAAAAGCAGCGAATCTGCATTTTAAAAAATGAATCTTTGAATGTGATCAAATTGCAGTAACAAAGGAATTATCCCATATGAAAGGCTTTCTCTGGCAAAGATCATGCTACCACCCCTGTGGCAGTTGGGATCTAGGACTGAGAATAAGGTTTGTGATGTGGGCACACAGCCTCTCCACTTGGGCATGGGCCATGTTGAAAATAAGCACGCCAAAATATCCACCCAAACCTCTCTGCTGAGCCCGTTAAGCCAATCTCTAAAATCGAATATAATTTGGGGGAAAGAAACTTGCTCTTCTTAATCATATAATGGATCTTAACAACTTCTGGACTTATTCTTTAAATGCTATTGTTTAGTGAATAACAATAACTAGGAGGAAAGTAGCAGGGAACTGCTGTCATAGCATCCATAGAATGCCACAGAATACAGACTTCAAATCAGTGCCACAAAGGACAGAATAAAAAAGGGGCCTCATATACAAAACTCAAGTACCAGTTCAAAGGAAAAGTGGAAAATTACTAAATACCAGGTACAGCATCAGAATAAACATATTAGTGTCCCAAAACATACATTATTAACAACTTAATCTATATCAATGTTTTATGCAACCATCTCCTCCCTCTCTCTCCTAACCCCACTCCAACAGCTGCAACCACAAAGCTAGCTGATGATCCTTATTCCGTGTTCCTCATTTATAAATCACATTATGTATCCTTTAGGACCACACGTTGTGGAGGGCATATAAAAGAGGCAGACATCACCAGAGTTTGGAAGGCTCTTTAATAGCAAGCGTATGGTAACTACATTGTTGGATGAGATCCTCACTCTCTGGGGACGGAGTGGGGGCAGACGTGGACAGGGCTCAATATAGGATTTATACCAATTAAAGCATCTAACAAAGGGCAACAATTTTTGGCAACCCATTTCACAGTTTTGTAATTTACAAGAAATTTCTTTTAAAGGAAATATAAAGGCAAAGAAAGCATACACACCCCACATGAAACATTTCTTGCCTAAAAAAAAACCTGTTTCTTGCTTTTGCTCTTCATGTAGATGGCTAAATTTTGCTCTCCCACACAAATTAAGACTGGATCACAGATAGTTTCAGATTTTCCCTAGAACTGAAGATTTACTTTCTCCTCTAAAAGGCTGATACCTGTACAGAGAGCACTGCTCTGCATCTTTATCTGCCTAGATAGCAGAAGGTACTTGATAAAAATGAATCTTAAAGAAACATAAACGAAGCAAAACAAAGAACCAGGAAAACACATTTTTACAAAGAAGAAACTGTCAGCTTTCTCTGTGGTACCAAATAACTTGAATACATTCTAAGCAAATGAAATGTTTATTTTTATGTGGCCTGGCACAAGCTTTGAATGCGTGTGCCTATTCAGCCTTCCAGTGCTTTAAATGGGGTTCCCAACATGAAATGCTCGCAAGTCCTCTATTTTTGTAATCCAAATTTAAATAAAAATATAAAAGACAACATGTTATTTAACAATTTTCCCAAGGAGCATGAACTATAGCGATTTTACCGTGGACATGACATTGCCATGGACACCACATGCTACTGGCATTCCGGCATGTTTTAGAATTACTCTGTATAAAACCTAAGACTTCAGCCTACTGTGTCATACCTGGTATCACAAAACCAAGATAACTGATTGGGTCTTTATGAAAGAGGATTATTTTTTAATTCAAAAAATTGTAGGCTTCTCTGGTATTCTGAAATACTAAGCATTCGGCAATGGCATCTCTTTGGAGTTAACACTCAGTGTAGGGAAGAGGGATGTGAGATCTATTTGAGTTTTAATTGTGCTCTTTCTACAACCCTGAAGCAAGCAGGGGCTAGGCAGGCTCTGTGCCCTGGCCTGTTGGCACTGCTGACCCAGGGCCTCCTCAGCAGCCACCAGGGAGACTGGCCTGAGTTTGGTTCTTGTTCTACCTGCCACGTGATTGGAACCCCTCTTGGATTTGATAGCACATCGCAAAAAGAGCCTGTTCTGGCTGGCAGCTTGTGGATTTGCAGAACACCTGTGGTCTCCTTGGCTGGGGGTATTTTCAAAGTCACAAAGCTCTTGACATGCAGTCAGTCCTTTGAGGAAAGCAGGCCCCTAGCGTGACAGCCATGAAAACAGGTTTCTGCCCCTTACATAACTGCATCTCACCTTTTTTTTTTTTTTTT
>JAQZBX010055990.1:0-18285 GCA_029593785.1 Cabassous unicinctus
GGTGTCAATAGAAATATTTTATTCTCTGTAGTATCTTTGTATTAAGTTGAAAAATAAAACATCAGATTTAATTGGCAATGTGATCACAATTAAGATAGAGAATACAGATTTAGTATATCCAAATTTCCTGCTTATTTTATAGTCTCTTTTCTTATATTATCTGTGCAGTTTTGCAGCATTTTTCCTTTCTTATATCTAGGTTTTATTAGTTTGGGGTTGTGTTATGTTTTCTTGCTAACTAAAAAGTTTCTAACAAGGGAAACTCTTCAGTCATGAATTACTTTGGTGATAGCCAAGAAAATCCGTGTATTCATAAATTTAAACAAATAATTGCGTGGGATATTTTGCAATGTCATTATTTATATTTATGTTATAACTTGGAAATGATTTTCAATGCAACATTTTCAGTGGAAATGATATTCACCTTTTCTTTGATTAATTGCCATTTGATTATTATTTGAAAAATGTAATTAGTATTTTTTAAATTACTATTATGAACTTTCTTTAGTTTATATTTTATAGTAAAATTACTAACAATTTTACTTTTTAAGTTCTTTTCCTCAGGAGAGTAGCACTTAATGAATAGAAAAGAGCATATCTGTGAATTACCCAAAAGTTATAAGTAGTTGTTTGGATTTTTCATGGTTGTGGTGGTGATTTTGACAAAATATTTGCCCTCTTAATTACTAATATAATTGGCTTGTACTAGTCTGCAGGAAGCATCTGAAATACATGTACTATGGAACAATAGTGCAATTTTGGTGCTAATTTTGAGTAATCAATAGAGTAGATAAAAACCAAAAATAAATAAACAAGATGTTGACCTCCTGGAAGGTATTTTAATTTAGTCATTTTAACACGCAGTTTAAAATTTTATGTGATGAAAATGACCTGGTCTCCCTTTAACATTTCTTTTAGGGCAGGTCTACTAGTGATGAACTCTCTAAGCTTTTGTTTATCTGGAAATGTGTTAATTTCTCCTTTTTTGAAAACTTATTATTTGTTTTAGGAGATACTGGAGTTAGAACCTGGGACCTCGTACATGGGAAGCAGGTGTTCAACCACTAGCTACACCTACTTCCTGAAAAACTTATTATTTTGAAATAATCTCAAACTTACAGGAATTTCCAAAAATAATGCAAAACCTATACACAGAACTCCAACATACCCTCCACCCAGATATCTAGATTCACCAACTTTTAAATTTTCTTACATTTGCTATATCATTCTATCTATCCATTCACCTATCTGTTTTCTAAACATTTGAGAAAAGGTTATATGCATCATGCTCTTTGATCACTTAATACTTCCATATGTATTTCTGAAGAACAAAGGTATGCCTAAGTTGCATAAGTGAACCAAGAAATTTAACATTGATATAAAGCATACAGTCTATATTCTAATTTTTTCATATGTCCCAATATGTCCCTTTGAGCCTTTTCTCCATCCAGGATCAGGTATTGCATTTAATTGTCATTGTCTCTTTAGATGCCCTCCCTCCTTCCCTCCCTCTTTCTCTCTCTCTCTTTCTTTTTTTCTTTCAAAATTGTGGGAACATATGCAACCTAAACTTTCCCGTCTCAACCACTCCCAAGCATACCATTCAGTGAGATTAACCATATTCAAAAACAATCTTGCAGTATCCTCACCATCTTTCATTATAAACCTTTCCCATCTCCTCAAACAGAAACTGTACACCCATTATAACTCCCCATTGCCCTTGCCTCCCACCATTGGTAACTTTCTGTCTTTATGAGGTTTCATATTCTCTGATACTTTCTTTGCAATAACCATGGTGCTTAAATTTAGCATCCTGAATCTATAACAGCCTCATTCTTTGATACCAACTTTACTTTAATAGTAAACACTATGTTCTTATATCCCTCTGTTTCCCCACCTTTAAGTAGTTCTAGTCCCAGAAAAACATGTTTATACACTATATGCTCAAAACCACTGATTATCATTACATTTTATGCATTTGCCTTTTAGATCCTTTGGGAAGTAAGAAGTGAAGTTGCATACCAAAAATGCAGTAGTACTGGCGTTTATTTTAAACCTTTTTTTTTTTTAAAAAGATGTAATTAATTAATTTATTTCTCCCCACACCCTTGTTGTTTGTACTTGCTGTGTCTGTTCGTCTTCCTTGTTTCTTTAGGAGGCACCGGGAGCTGAACCTGGGACCTCTGCCATGGGAGGGAGGCACCTAATTGTTTGATCCACCTCCGCTCCCTGCTTTGTTGTGTCTCATTATGTTTTTTCTTCCTGTGTCTCTTGTTGCATCATCCTGTTGCATCGGTTCGCCTCCCCTGCCTGGAGCATCACCTCACTGCCTTCTTTAGGAGATACCAGGAACCTCTGTTCCCTGCTTTGTTGTGTCTTTCATTATGTTTTTCTTCTTGTGTCTCTTGTTGCGTCAACTCGCCACACCTGCCCATTGCATCAGCTCGCTGTCTTCTTTTTTTTTGACTTTTTGTACATTTAATAATTGAAAATATAAACAATTAAAACTAAAAAGTAAACACAGATAAATAAATATATACATTTCTCAATTAAATGTACTGGATACATATAAATTTTTTTTGAATCAAACAATATGTTACACAATGTATTTGGTTCATAGTAATACATTCATACAGTATTTGTCCTTTTGTGTCTGGCTTGCTTTGCTCAACATAATGTCCTCCAGGTTCACCCATGTTGTCATATGCTTTATGACTTCATTTCTTCTTACAGCTGCATAATATTCCATCGTGTGAATAGATCACAGTTTGTTTATCCATTTGTCTGTTGATGGACACCTGGGTTGTTTCCAACTTTTGGCAATGGTGAATAATGTCGCTATGAACATGGTTGTGCAGATGTCTGTTTGTGTCACTGCTTTCAGTTCTTCTGGGTATATACGCAGTAATGGTATTGCCAGGTCATGTGGCAAGTCTATATTCAACTTCTTTAGGAACTGCCAAACAGTCCTCCACAGTTGCTGTACCATTCTGCATACCCACCAACAGTGAAGAAGTGTTCCTTTCTCTCCACATCCTCTCCAACACTTGCAGTTCTCTGTCTTTTTAATAGTGGCCATTCTGATAGGTGTGAAATGATATCTCATTGTAGTTTTGATTTACATTTCCCTAATCATGAGTGATGTTGAGCATTTCTTCATGTGTGTTTTTGTCATTTGTATTTCTTCTTTGGAGAAATGTCTATTCAAGTCTTTTGCCCATTTTTTAATTGGGTCGTTTGTCTTTTTATTGTTGTTGTAACATCTCTTTATATATCCTGGATATTAAACCCTTATCAGATATGTGATTTCCAAATATTTTTTCCCATTGAGTTGGCTGCCTTTTCACCCTTTTGACAAAGTCCTGTAAGGTGCAAAAGTGTTGAATTTTGAGGAGGTCCCATTTATCTGTTTTTCTTTTGTTGTACGTGCTTTGGGTGTAAGGTCCAATAAACCACCACCTACGACAAGGTCTTGAAGATGTTTCCCTACATTTTCTTCTGGTAGTTTTATGGTCCTGGCTTTTATATTTAGATCTTTGATCCATTTTGAGTTGATTCTTGTATAGGGGGTGAGATAGGGGTCCTCTTTCATTCTTTTGGTTATAGATATCCAGTTCTCCCAACACCATTTGTTAAAGAGACTGTTTTTTCCCATTAGCATGGACTTAGTAGGTTTGTCAAAAACTAGTTGACTGTATAGATGAGGGTTTGATCTCTTCTTTAGGAGGCACCAGAAACCAAACCAGGGACCTCCCATGTGGTAGGTGGGAGCTCAATCACTTGAGCCACATCTGCTTCCCTGTCCTTACCTTTAAAAGTATAGAACTCTTTAATATCTCCTGTAAATACTAAACTTGAAATCCCTCAAATTTTGTTTATCTGGAAATGTCTTAATCTCTCCCTCATTTAAAAAAAAATTTTTTTTTTAATTTTAAGATTTATTTATTTTATTTATTTTTAATGTATTCCCCCCCCCGCCCCCGATGGTTCTCTCATCTGTCTTCTCATTGTTTGCTTGCCTTCTCCAGGAGGCTCCAGAAACCAAACCTGGACCTCCCACATAGGAGGCGAGTGCCCAGTGGCCTGAGCCACATTCACTCCCCATGGGCTACGGCCTCTGCTGGCCTGTGGCATCTGCTTGTTTAGGTATCTGCTCATTGCGGTGATTGTGGCATCTAGCTGGTTGTGGTGGGGTGCAGCATCTAGCTTGTGACAGATGTGGGTGTCCAGCTTGTTGCTGCGGGTGTGGGCGTCCACTCATCTTTCTCTAGGAGGCACTGGTATCTGAACCTGGAAACTCTAAAGTGGTAGGCGGGTGCACAACTGGTTGAACCACATCCATTTCCCAATTAAAAAAATTTTTTTTTCTTTTTAAAATTTTTATTCCACCCCACCCCTCTACCCCCTGAGATGGCTGCCTCATCTGTCTGCTCATTGTCTGTTTGTCTTCTTTAGGAGGCACGGGGAACCGAACTTGGGACCTCCCATGTGGGAGACGAATTCCCAACCGCTTGAGCCATTTCTGCTCCGTGCTGGTTGCAGTGTCTGTTGGTTGCGGCATCTGTTCCTTGTGGTGATATTGGTGTCTGCTGGTTGCGGCGTCTGCTCATCTTCTTTAGGAGGCCCCGGGAACCAAACCCAGGATCTCCCATGTGGGAGGTGGGTGCCCAATTGCTTGAGCCACATCCGCTCCCCTCCCTCGTTTTTGAAAGACAGTTTTGCCCCATATACAATTCTTGGTTAGCACTCTTTTGCTTTCAAAATTTAAATATGTCCCCCTACTGCCTTTATTTTTTTTTTTAATAATTTTTTTGCTGATGTCTAGGCATCTGAATATGTTGGTGAATTTACTCTGATGGTCAGTTTCTCTCTCTTGCCTAATGTTCCTCCTTCCCGCTGAGATGGCTCCCTCGTCTGTCTGATTGCTGTCTCTGCTCGTTGTGTCTGCTTATCTTCTTTAGGAGGCACTGGGAACTGAACCTGGGACCTCTCAAGTGGGAGGTGGGCACCTTCCTGTTTGAGCCACATCTGCTCCCCTTACTGACTTCTTGCCTCTATGATTTCTGATGAGAAATTGGCACTTAATGTCATTGAGGCTCTCTTGTATATGACATGTTGTTTCTCTCTTGTGGCTTTCAGAATTCTCTATCTTTGGCATTTGACAGTTTGATTAAAATATTCCGCAGTGTGGGTCTATTTGTGTTTATCCTGTTTTGGAGTTTGCGGAGTATCTTAGATGTGTATATTCATGTCTTTCGTTAAATTTGGAAAGTTTTCAGCCATTATTTCTTTGAATATTCCCTTTGCCCCTTTCTCTCTTTCTTCTTCTGGGTCTTCCACCTTGCATTTATTGGTACATTTGAGGGTGTACCACAGGTTTTTCAGGCTCTGTTCACTTTATTTATTCTTTCTATTTTTTAGAGTAAATGATTTCTATTGTGTTATGTTTAAGTTCACTGATTTTTTCTTCTTTTTTTTCTTCTGCTTTTGAACTTCTCTAGGAAATTTTGAATTTCTGTTACTGTGGTCTTCAGCTCTGTTTAGTTCCATTTCATATTTCCATTTCTATTGCTATTCTCTTTATGTTCATCTGTTATTTTCCCTATTTCCTTTAATTCTTTGTCTGTGTTTTCCTTCAGCTCTTTGAGCATGTTTAGGGCCATTTTTTAAAAGCCTAGTCTGGTATATCCCAGCTCTGGGCCTTATCAGTCATGGTTTCTACTGCTTTAATCTTCTCCTTTGCCTGTGTCATTGCTTGCTTTGTTTTTTTTTTTTTTTTGCATTGCTTTCTGTTTGGTTATATGTTTTGTAACCTTTTGTTGAAACCTGGATATTTTGATATTTTAATATTTCATCTCTGGAATTTAGACCCTGAGGTATCTGTTCCTTAAGTTTCTTTTTTTTTTTAATAATAATTTTTTTTTATTTTTAAAAAGATACTTAGATTACCTAAATGTTACACAAAAATTGTAGGGATTCCCATATGCCCCACCTCCCGCTCCTCCCACAACCTCCCACATAAACATTCTTCATTAGTGTGACACATCACCTGCAATAGATATACACATCTTGGGGCTTTGCCACTAAGCATGGACCATAGTTCACATTGTAGACCACACTCTCTCCCACACAGTTCTGCATGTTATATGCTGATGTAAAATGGCCTATATCTGTCATTGCAATGTCACTCAGGATAATTCCCAAGTCCTGAAAAAGCCCCTGTATTACAACTGCTTTTCCCTCTCCCTGCCCCTAAAGTGTCCGGTGGCCACTGACTCCACATTAATGTTGTAATTACTTCCATTGCGTGAACCACAATGTCTATAACAGAATACCAGTAAGTCCACTCTAGTCCATTGCTCTACCCCCAATCCTGAGGAGTCTGGGATGGTGATGTCCCCTCCACCTCCAAGTGAGAAGGGGCTTATATCTCATGGATAAGATGGATGGGATTATCCTGCCTGCAGCTGCAGACTCTCCATTCCTTGGGATGGCCATTGTCCATCATCATCTCCCCACCAGGTGTCCAGGGTGAGTCCATTGAGCTGTAGAGTAGGAGTTGCAGCTCCACCGAGATTCCGGGCCCAGCTGGCACATGGACAGCCCAAAGACTCTGGTGTCTGGAAGTACACCTACAAACTCTGGTACCACATATAGGTTTGACTAGAAGGGACAGATGGACCATGTTCAGGGAAGACATATTTGGGTCCAACTCTGTCACTCTCAGGAGCAAGGATTCCAAAGTAGGGCCCATTGATAAGGCGCAAAACTCTGGGGCTATCCGCCCTGATATAGGACCTGAGTGTCTCCAGAGCCCTCAGGAACCCCTCTGTTTGGGGTGTATCCACATTGGAAGCCTATGAGGTCCTATTGAGATGTGCATAAGCATTACCTCTGGGATGACCTCCCGACTCACTTTGAAGTTCTTAGCCATATGAACTCATTTGTCTTTACCTTTTCTGCCTTTTATTCAAGGTCTTTTTCCAGTTGTATTGTCCTTTGGCACTTGTTAGTAATCCCTCATTTCCAGGGAGGCTCATCCCCGGGAGTCATGTCCCACGCTTGGAGGAAGGTAATGCATTCATATGCTGTGTTTGGCTTAGAGAGAGGCCACATTTGAGCAACAAGGAGGCTCTCAGGAGGCAACTCTTAGGCACCCTATAACAGTAGGCTAAGTTTCAATTTCAAGAGCAAAGACTCACAAGGCTAGTCATCAATAACAAGAGCCCATCAGTGGATCATCCTGCTTTGCCAGACACTGCCCCTGCACTTGGGGGACTGTTGCTACTCCCTTGGAGAATATGGCAGAGCTCTCCAGGATGGGAATTCAGTATTCTCTCATTTATTGAGTGGTTCTCCACCCACTGTGACCATGCCCCGTGAGCAGTTGAACAATTTTATATACCTTTAATGTATGTTCAGGTGAACTTCCTCCCATGCACCCCCTATCCCTGACACCCCCCACCAACGATCCTCTCCCGCCCCAGTTGTTCCTTAAGTTTCTATGCAACTAGAGTTATGGCAGAGTTTTCCTTGACTGCCAGGAGCTAACAACAACAACAAAAGGCGATAAAGAAAACACTTTTCCCAGCCTTTGTGGATTGACCTGTGCTAGTGTTCTCCTTCAGAGGTTATCTATGCAATTGAGTTAGAGACTAGCTCTAAGCCAACATGAAGCAGCTTCTTTGATCCTTTCTACATATCTTTGGCATATGCATGTGGCCCTAGGAATATCCCCTCTTCCCTGGGAAACAGTTTCCTCATGGTCCCGGGCACTGAGCTCTATTTCCTATAGCCAGCAATCCCTTGCCCCAGACTGCATGACTTGACTGCACACTAACAATGTTTTGTTGGAGAGCTCTCTGAGCTACCTTCTACATGCAGGGCAAGTTCTGGGACTGCGAGTCCATCACTACCAGACACATTAGGCCAGGAATACATGCTCCCAGGATGTGCACGAGAGTTACTCTGCTCTCTCTGGAACTGGGACCAGGGATCCACACTGGGAGCATGGTTTGGCTCTGTGCCAAACTGATGAGGGTAGGGAAGGGGCCAACCAGGGTGCCACAAGGTCCTACTGCTTTTTTTCATATTAGAGAGGTTGTAGGTTTACAGGAAAATCATGCATAAAATACAGAGTTCCCATATACCTCCCTATTATTAACACCTTGTATTAGTATGGTAAATTTGTTATAATTGGTGAAAGAACATTTTTGTAGTTATACTGTTAATTTTAGTCAGTGGTTTACGTTAGGGTGTGTTATACACACCCTAACGTATTTATATATTAAAATGTATTATTTATACAGTAAAAATGGGTTTTTTATTTTATTTTAATATTTATTCTAGTAAGGTATACACAACCTAAAGTTTTCCCTTTTGACCACATTCAAATACATAATTCAGTGCTGTTAATTACATTCACAGTGTTGTGCTACTATACCATCACCACCATCCTTTGCCAAAACTTTTCTATCAACTCAAATAGAAACTCTTGTTTCTATTTAAGCATTAGCTCCCTATTCCCTACCTCCACCACAGTCCCTGGTAACCTATGTTTTAGTTTGACTTTATAAATTTGCTTATTCTAATTATTTCGTATCATGAGATTATACAATACTTTTCCTTTTGTGTCTGGCTTATTTCACTCAACATTGTGTCTTCGAGGTTCATCCATGGTATTGTATGTATCAGGACTTCATTACTTTTTTCAGCTGAATAATATTCCATTGTGTATATTTTGTTTATCCATTCATCAGTTGATGGACACTTGGGTTGCTTCCATCTTTCGTCAGTTGTGAATTATGCTGCTGTGAACATCAGTGTGCAAATATCTGTTCGAGTCCCTGCTTTCAGTTCTTGTGGGTATATTCCCAGTAGTGGGATTGCCGGGTCATATGATAACTCTATACTTAGCTTCCTGAGGAACTGCCAAACTCTCTTCCACAGTGGCTGCACCATTTTACATTCCTACCAGCAATGAATGAGTATTCCTATTTCTTCACATACTCTCCAACACTTGTTATTTTCTGTTTGTTTGTTTGTTTGTTTATTAATAGCAGCCATTCTGATCGTGTAAAATGGTATCTCATCGTGGTTTTGATTTGCATTTTCCTGTTGGCTAATGAGTTTGAACATTTTTTCATGTGCTTTCTGGCCATTGGTATATCTTCTTTAGAGAGATGTCTTTTTCAGGTCTTTTGCCCATTTTTTAAATTGGGTTGTTTGTCTTTTTGTTAAGTAAAGAATTTCTTTATATATTCTGAATATTAATCCTTTATCGGTTATATGCTTTCCAAATATTTTCTCCCATTGTAGGTTACCGTTTTACTTTATTGATAATGCTTTGAGGAAGAAAATTTTTTAATTTTGATGAGGTTTGATGAGGGCCCATTTATCTTTCTTTTCTTTTTTTTTTTCTTTTGTTGCTTGTGGTTTGTATATAAAGTATCAGAAACCATTGCCTAATACAAGGTCCTGAAGATGTTTCCCTAAGTTTTCTTCTAGGAGTTTGATCTTTCGCTTATTTTTTACTTTTTATTTTTTTTGGCTTTTTGTTGTTGAGTTGTAGGGTTTCTGTTGTCGAGTTATAGGAACCTGGATCAGAAATCCTCACTGGGAGCACGGGTTGGCTCTGCATCAAGCTGTGGGAGGGGCCAGCCATGGTGCCATGAGATTCTACCACGTCTAAATAGCTTTTTCTTGATTTGGTGCTTGTGCTGATTCTGCAGTCCTTTTACTGTTTTCTGGAGCTTTGAGAAAGATGTTTCCGCCAGTTCTTACTGGTTGTTTAAAACAGCTAATTTTGAGATTTCTTTGAATGCCTTGAGTGTTAAAAACAAAACAAAACAAAACAAAACAAAACAAAACAAAACAAAACGAAATTCTCTCTGCAAATTTGCTCAGTGCTTGGGTATTCCTTCAGTGCTTAGCCATGCTGTTTATTTTATTTATTTCTCCCCGCCGCCTTGTTGTTTGCACTGGCTGTGTCTGTTCATCTTCCTTATTTCTTTAGGAGGCACCGGGAGCCGAACCCAGGACTTCTGATATGGGAGGAAGGTGCCTAATTGCTTGAGCCACCTCTGCTCCCTGCTTTGTTGAGTCTCTCATTATGTTTTTCCTCCCTATGTCTCTTGTTGCATCATCTTGTTGTGTCAGCTTGCAATGCCTGCCCATTGCGTCATCTTGCCGTCTTCTTTAGGAGGCACTGGGAACCTCTGCTCTCTGCTTTGTTGTGTCTCTCATTATGTTTTTTCTTCTTGTGTCTCTTGCTGTGTCAGCTTGCCGTGCCTGCTCATTGCGCCAGCTTGCTGTCTTCTTTAGGAGCCACCGGGATCTGAACCGGTGACCTCCCATGTGGTAGGTGGGAGCCCAGTTGCCTTCACATCTGTTTCCCACCATGCTGTTTAAAACTCAGCTTTAGCCTTCCCTTCTTGCTTGTACTGAGCTTAATGATAAGGCAGAGGTGAAAGCTTAGAGTCTTTTCATATCTTTTCTGAGAATATACCTGCCTTGGTCATGAGCATAGTTTCCTAAAATCTCTGGTATATGTGTAGGTAATTTTGAGGAATCTCTCTCTTGAGCTTTTCCTCCTAGACTTTTGTATATTCATTGTTTGCCTCACCTGGAAGTTTTTGCCTCAGACAAAACCTTTTTTGAGGAGGGTCCTCTGCATAGTTGTTAGGTTTAATGAAGGGGCCTTCTGACAGTCCTTCAGGTAGGCCCTGTATGGGTTAAAGCAGATAAACAGTTCTGTGAGAACAAGGTATGTTCTTCTTTGGAACCAGCACTGGTATCGTGGGCTGCCATCCTCAATACCTCTGCCAAGCTGGGAAGAAGGGGAGGGCAAAGGCAAGTAAAAATGCTGCAGAGCTTCCTTACCATTGTTAAGTTGCCACTTTCTTGAGTCATTGTTTGCTTGGTTGTTGTAAACTTTTGACTGTTTTCCAGAGTTTTGACAAAGTTTATTCTTATAGTTTTTACTCATTTTGGGTGTTTCTGTTGAGGGATAGACCCTTGGATGTAACTGTTTCCCTGTTTTTGCTATCACTCTCAAAATATCTTTTTATAGTTAATTTGTTGAAACCAGGATGCAAACAATGTCCGCACATGGCATTTCTTCTTTTTTAGTCTAGAATATTATTTATTTCTTTGGTGATATTGATCCAGTGAAGCAACTGGTTCAGTTATCTTGTAAAATGTCTCTTTTTCTCAATTTGTTTACTTCCTTGGAGGTTAATTTGCTCTTCTGTCCCTTGAATTTGCTATGAAATGCAAGTTCATAGGCATAATTAGATTCAGGTTAAGTATTTTTTTTTTGTAGATGATTTGTGCTTCATATTGCATCTGTCAGGTTGTAGATAAAGTCTTGGTGTCTCACTTAGCAATAGCCTATCTTTTCCCCTTTAGTCTCTATAAACTTATCTTTATTCAAATCTGCTCATTCCTGTTACCTTTAAGCATGACATAAAAGGTCCTCTTCCCTACATATGTAAGTTCTAGCTTAAATAAAAATGTTTGCCCTTTTCTGAAGACCCTTTCCAAAGTGTATTTTCAGAAAGCAGTGTCTTTTCACCTGCTGTTTCCTTTGCCTAGAACCTCTGTCACCCTCTCCCTACCCCCACTGCCCAGCAATCTCATCTACCATTTATCCTGCCAAGCATATTTCTTTCTCAAGGCCTTCCCGTTTGCATTGCCTTCTGCCTGTACTCTTTCCTCAGATATTCATATATCTACCTCTCACACTTCAAGTCTTTGCTCCAATCTCACTTTCTCATTGAGACCATTCTTTATTTCCTCTCTTTAAAATTGCAGCTGTTTACCTCACCTGAGCATTTCTTAGTCCCCTTCCTTGCTTTTATTTTCTCCACAGCACTTACCGTTTTCTAATATACTATATAATGGGCTCATTTATTTTGTTCCTATCCATTTCCTCATAACAGAACATAAATTCCTAAAGAGCAGGGATTTTTGTTTTTATTTTATTTATTTCTACCCCCCCCCATTGTTTGCACTCACTGTGTCATTCATTGTATGCTTGTCTTTTTTTTTAATTTGTTTTTAATTTGTTCATTTTTTTCAAATTTATTCCACCCCGCCCCCCCATGGTTCTCTTATCTGTCTGCTCATTGTTTGCTTGTACCAGCAACTGAACCCGGAACCTCCCACATGGAAGGCAAATGCCCAACAGCCTGAACCACATCCACTCCTTGCAGGCTATGGCATCTGCTGGCTTGTGGCATCTGCTTGTTTAGGTGTCTGCTCATTGCTGCAGGGTGTGGTCATCTAGCTCTCTTTGTGGCATTGAATCTATATATCATTTGGGGTAGAACTGACGATATTTAGCTTTCCAATCCATGGACATAGAATGTTCTTCCATTTATTTAGGTCTTCTTTGATTTCTTTTAGCAATATTTTGCAGTTTACTGTGTATAAGTCATTTACATCCTTGGTTAGATTTATTCCTAGGTATGGGATTCTTTTAGTTACTATTGTAAAAGAAATTTTTTTTCTTAATTTCCTCCTCATATTGCTCAGTACTAGTATACAGAAACATTACTTAAACCCCGTCACTTTGCTGAATTTGTTTATTAGTTCTAGCAGCTCTGTTGTCAATTTTTCAGGACTTTTTATATATAGGATCATGGCATCTGCAAACAGTGAAAGTTTTACTTCTTCCTTTCCAATTTGGATGCCTTTTAATTTTTTTTTTTCCTTGCCTAAATGCTCTGACTAGGTGTTCCAGCACAATATTGAATAACAATAGTGACAGTGGACATCCTTGTCTTGTTGCACATCTTAGAGGGAAAGCTTTCAGTCTTTTACCATTGAGTAGGATGTTCACTATGGATTTTTCATATATGTCCTTTATCATGCAGAGGAACTTTCCTTCTATTTCTATCTTTCAAAGTGTTTTTATCAAGAAAGGATGCTGAATTTTGTAAAATGCCTTTTCTGCATCAAGGAAGATGATCAAGTGATTTATTTTCCTAGCTGTATTAATGTGGTATATTACATTAATTGATTTTCTTGTGTTGAACTATCTTTGTATATCTGGGTTGATGATGGTGTACAATTCTTTTAATGTGCTGTTGGATTTGATTTGCAAGTATTTTATGAGGATTTTTGCATTTATGTTAATTAGAGAAACTGAACTGTAATTTTCTTTTCTTGTAGTATTTTTATGTGCCTTCGGTATGAGGGTGATGTTGGCCTCAGAGAATGCATTAGGCAGTGTTCCTTCCTCTTCAATTTTTTGGAAGAGTTTGAGTAGGATTAGTATTAATTCTTCTTGGAATGATTGGGAGATTTCAATTGTGAAGCCATCTGGTCCTGTGCTTTTATTTTTTGGGAGGTTTTTGATGACTGATTCAATCTCTTTGCTTGTAACTGGTCTGTCCAGATCTTCTATTTCTTCTAGAGTCAGTGCTGTTAAATGCATTCACAATGTTGTGCTACCATCACTACCATGCATCACCAAACCTTACAATCAATAATCAACACAAATAGAAATCCTGTACAATTTAAGCATTAGTCCCCCATTCCCCACATTCAATTCAGCTGCTGGTAACTTATATTCTAGATTCTGACCCTATGAATTTGTTTATTCTAATTATTTCCTATCAGTGAGTTCATACAATATATATTTTTTCATTTAAAAATTTTATTGAAGTCTATCATTCATACATGAACATAAATAAACAATAAGTGTATAGTAAAAGTTGTGAACTTACAAACAAACATGCATATCATCATACAGGCTCCCATATATCATGCCACTAACAACAACTTGCATTGTTGTGAGACATTTGTTACAAACTATGAAAGAGCATCCTCAAAATATTACTACTAGGGGGACGGATGTGGCTCAAAAGGTTGGGCGTCCGTCTCCCATATGAGGGACCTGGGTTCGATCCCTGGGACCTCCCGGTAATAAAAAAAAGACAAAAACATTACTACTAATTATAGCCCATATCTTACATTTGGTGTGTTTTTCCCCTAACCTACCCAATTATTAACATCCTTTATTAGCATTATATATTTGTTATAGTTCATGAGAAATGTTCTCATATTTGTTCTGTTAACCATAGTCCATCTTCTGCCACAGGATCTACTATGTTATACAGTCCCATGCTTTGTACATCCATTCAAAT
This sequence comes from Cabassous unicinctus, assembly GCA_029593785.1. NCBI lineage: Eukaryota > Metazoa > Chordata > Mammalia > Cingulata > Chlamyphoridae > Cabassous > Cabassous unicinctus. The sequence continues at coordinate 14,154 of JAQZBX010055990.1, forward strand.
ACATACGTAGTGGCTTTCATTTTCATCAGAGTTGTGCTGTTATCACCTCAGCTGACTTTAGAATGTTTTCATTACTCCAAAAGGAAAAAAATCCAATATCCTCTTATATCCCCCTATTGTTGTCCCTTAGAATTAATAGAGTATCTTATTTGCCATTGCTTCAAAAGTATTACAATTTTCCTGTTAACTATCATCCATAAATTACATTAGTTGTAATTTTCCTGTATATTACCATATTCTTAGCACTTTGTAAAATAACATTCTTATATTTATATTATTACCTACAGTCTTCATCCACTACCAAAATCACTGTTACAGTCCCTAGATTATCCTCTAGCTTCCTTTCAATTGACATTTATGTCCGTAGACTACCCGTTTCAGCCACAATCACATTTATAAATCAGCAGTGTTAGTTATACTCACTATAATGTGTTACCGTCAACTCTATCATTTCCACACTTTTACAATAAACCTTATTAAGAATTCTACATACATTAAACATCAGCTCCCATTTTCAACCCACTTTCTATTTCCTAGTAATCTATACTCTAGAGTTTACCTCTGTGGGTTTACTCATCATATTTAGTTCATAATAGTGAGACCATACAATATTTGTCCTTTTGTGTCTAGCTTATTTCACTCAACATAATCCTCATTTCATTTCTTCTTTCAGCTAAATAGTGTTCCATTGTGTGTATATACCACGTTTTGTTTATCCATTCATCAGTTGATGGACACTTGGGCTGTTTCCATTTTAGCTATTGTGAATAATGCTACTTTGAACATTAGTCATTAGTGTTCAAATGCTGTTTCATGTCCTTGCTTTCAGTGCTTCTGAATATATTCCTAGTAATGGGATTGCTGGATCAGACAGCAGTTCTGTATTCAGCTTCTTGAAGTACCACCAACCTGTCTTCCATAGGAGCTGCATCATTTTACATTCTCACCAACAGTGAAGGAGTGTTACTGTTTCTCCACATCTTCTCCAGCACTTGTAGTTTTCTGCTTTTTTTTTTTTTTAATGGCCATTTTGTAAGGTGTGAAATGATACCTCATTGTCATTTTGATCTGTGTTTCCCTAATAGCTAATGATTTGAAAATTTTTTCATGTGCTTTTTGACCATTTGTATTTCTTCTTTGGACTAATGTCTATTTAAGTCTTTTGCCCATCTTTTAATTGGATTGTTTGTCTTTTTATTTTGGCTTAAAAAATGAACATTTATTGTCTTGCCATGTTGGAGGCTAGAAGTCCTAATTGAAGGCATTGGCAAGACCATTGGCTTTACAGTCTGTACCATTCTGGTGCTGGCTTGCTGCAATCCTTGGAGTTCTTAACTTGCATCTCCTCCTCCCATCTCATGGAAATCTTTCTCCTCTGTCCACTTTTTTGGTTTTCACTGACTTCCAGATTCTTTCTCTGAGGCCTTGTCTGACTGGCTGTGTCTGAATTTATTCTATTCTGCTTGTAAAGGACTCCAGTAACACAGATTAAGGCCCATAATGATTAACTAAAATAATATCTTCACAAGATCCTTTTTATAAGTTGGTTCATACCCACAGGAATGAGGATTAAGAGTAAGAACGTGTTTTTTGTTGGGGTACATAATTCAATCTACTACTGTGTCTTTAATAACCATATTTCTAATCGTCTATTTTTAGCAATTTAGGTATTCTCTAAAACAGTATAGGCTTTCTCTGCTGTGCAGCTTACTTAGTTCTACATTTTTATTGAGGTAAAATGCACATGACATAAAATTCCCTGAGTTAAAATGCACAATTTGGTGGTTTTTAGTTTCACTTTGTTGTGCACCCATCTCCTCTATCTAACTCCCCAGGGGAGACAAGGCAGCACCATGGAAGAGTATTGTCACCACTGCAGTGAGGTTGCCTTTAATGCTAGGGAAGCTCACAATATCGTTAGTGTGTAGATGAGGTCTTGGGTGGTAAAGATTATAATCAAAACAATATCAATCAGTGGACTGCAAGAATAGTGGAAGAGTCCTTAACCCATTTGGTTAAGTTGGGAAAAGCTTATAAATATATTGTGACCTGTGCAGTGGTGCAGAGGAGTGGTTTTCACACTGCCAGCTCATGGTTGTGGGATACCACATCTGATGGAACCTCAACTGTAAGATGGGAGAACTGAACCATGAACTGCATCGTCAGTGTTTTTGCCATTGCAATTGTCTTGTAAACAACTAAAAATGTTAGGCAAAAGCCATTCACTTAAGAATTTGTGAATCCTTTCTAAAAAGAGTAATAGTTTCTTATTAATGCAGTAGATGTAAAGTGTACAATAATGCTTCAAAACTGTCAACAAAAATATAATAAACAAGCATTCATATACTAAGTTGGCACATTATTTCATATCCTATACAACATCATTTAAATAGGAAAAATTGACTTAGCAAAAATTAAATGCAGAAATATGGCACGATAAGGTTGTTTTTCACTAACACTGTGTACCTGAAGAGATGGGGAAATACATTCATGTGATAAATTCTCTCTCAGCCAGAGAAGCTAACAAGAATAGAGATCAAAAAGCTCCAAGGATAGGAGCAGATGTGGCTCAAGCAGTTGTGTGCCTGCTTCCCACGTGGGAGGTCCGGGGTTCTGTCCCCATTTCCTTCTAGAAAAAACAAAAACAAACAAGCAAAACAAATGAAAAAACCAACTCGGGGAGCTGATGTGGCTCAGTGGTTGAGCGCCACCTTTCCACATATGAGGTCCTAGGTTCAATCCCTGGCCTCCGGTACCTCAAAAACCAAAACCATAACCAAAAACAAACAGACAAACAAAAACCCTGCAAGGAAAATTGTGGGGAAAATGATAAGACTTAGCCAACACTTCATTTTGTCTCTTCCCCTCACTTGTACAAAGAATTTAGTGGAAAAAAAAATTTTTTTTTTCTATAAACTACTATTAAAATAGCAATTATGATTAACTTTTCTGAGAATTGTTAAATTGTTTTTTATTTTCAAATGCTTGGATTTACATTTGAATTAAATAAATCTGGTAGCCTTATAATTAGTTACAGTGTATATGATGAACATCATGAGACTCAAACAACTGCCTTACAATTCATTCATTCCATGCATAATAAACATTTATTGAATGCCTATTGTGAGCATTTTTCTCTGCTAAGCATTACAGTTATCACTATGCCATTCAGAGTCTCAGTTTCTTTTGTAACTGTTCAGTTGGAAAACTGTAACATTTATGTTTGGGGAAGAAAAAAATTGTTTTAGAACAGAGGAAAAAGGTAAATCTGTTTGTCCATGTTGAAGTAAGCAAAATGAAAAACACTTATTACTGACAGAATTGTAGATGTAATTTTTTTCAGTGTCCATAACTAAAGTTTTATTGGAATACAACCACACTCATTCACATATATTATCTATAACTGCTTTTGCACTGTAACAGCAAAGTTAAATAATTGCAATAGAGAAGGACTGGCACACAAAGCCTAAAATATTAAGTAGCTGGAATTTTACAGAAAAAGTTTGCCAACCCATGTTAGTATGAATTTCAGAAGTTGAACAGTGATAGGTTTTTATGGTTTTATTGTTAAGCTATAAATGTTGAATATGGAGGTTGTGCTCAATTTTTAGTGTTAAAAAAAAAATTTGAAAATGAAATACTGTGTACATTTTTGAATTACTCATTTAGATCAACCCGTAGACACTGAATTGTTGAGGGCAAAGATAATCACATTTTTAAGGCTTTGACATTTCCAATTTGCCATACCTTTAAGATACATATAATATCATTTAAAACAATTTTATGCCTAGATTTTGTTACTTTTAAAAAAATCAATTTTATTGAAACATATTAATAAAGCATACCATCAGTGATATTTGGTATAATCACATAGTTGTACATTCATCACTTGAATTATTATTAGAGCATTTTCATTATTCCAATAATAATAATAATAAAAATAAAAAACACACAAGAAAAACCTCATCAGCTTTCATTACCTCTATGCCTCCCCTGCCATTCGTAGCTGCTATTGTGTTTCCATCTTTCTAATTTATTTGTATTTATATTTTGTATAGATGGATTCAAACAATATGTTAACCTTTGTCTAGTTTCTTTCACTTAGTATATATTTCCTTTTTTTTTTTTTTTT
>JAQZBX010055991.1:0-18285 GCA_029593785.1 Cabassous unicinctus
TGTGTTCTTCTGTGTCTGCTTGTCTTCTCTTTAGGCGGCACCAGGAACCGATCCTGGGGCCTTCCAGAGTGGAGAGAGGCTGCTCAATCTCTTGCACCACCTCAGCTCCCTGGTGTGCTGTGTCTCTTTTTGTTGTGTCATCTTGCTGTGCCAGCTCTCCGTGTGGGCCAGCACTCTGCATGGGCCAGCTTTCCGCTCCGGCCAGCTCACTGCGTAGGCCAGCTTGTCTTTCACCAGGAGGCTCTGGGAATCGAACCCTGGACCTTCTGTATGGTAGACGGGAGCCCAATTGCTTGAGCCACATCTACTTCCCCTGTATTATTTCTTATAGCTACATATAAATCTACAATTACCTCAGAATAAAAAGAGGAAATGCCTAAGAAATGTGGCTACTATTTTTATAACTCCCTGCTTTAGTCTACTTTTTCAATTAACTCCACTGTGCCAGTGCCAACATGCGTAAGGCGGGAGGGCTTCTCCTCAGATGACTTGCTTTGTTGGTTTTTCCTGCTATAAAATGGGGATAATAATAGTAGCAACCTCACAGGGCTATGGTGAGAATTAAATAAGCAAAAATTTATAAAATTCCTGACATATTATATGTGTTCAAAAAGTGTTAGCAATCATTTTTATTTTTACACAAAGGCCTACTCTCTCCACTCCTCCAGCCCAGACATCAGATGAGAATCTGTAAAAGGCCAGAATGTAGACAGACTAGAACCACACACACACACACCACTAAGGTATGTGAAGAAATCCCCCACTTCCCCTTGGAGGAATGGGCTCGGATCGGTGGCTGAGCCAGGCTTGTCTGCTGAACTCTGCCTGTCCTCCCTTGAGATGAGTCTTTCCCCAGAAATTTCTTTGGTTCCTCAGGCAAATAGCCCACGAAGGCCCCACTCCTCTCCAGTCCCTGCCCCACCCCAGGTCAGAATTCCAGGGAAAGAAACAGCCGTGCACCCTCTCTGTACCATGCTTTGATCACTCTCATGCTGGCAAGTTCTCGACGGTACTCCATGGCCCTCAGGAAAAAATCCAAAGGCCTGGACTATTCAACTCCTGGAAGATCCCCAAATGTGTCACACCTTTTCCCATTCCTGTGCCTCTTTTTTTTTTTTTCCTGTGTATGTTTACAGACTACTCCCTCCCTTCACATTCTTTACTTGGCCAACTTTGATTCTTCCTCCAAATCAGCTCACATCTCACCCCTTCCAGTTAGAGTTCTCTGCCACCTGCCCCACCAGCAGCTACAATCTGGACTCGCTGCTCTTATTTGGTTCCACGTGCTTGCCCCAATCCAGCATTTGGCATAGGCAAGGCCATTGTTCACTTGGCCGCCCTTCCCCTCTCTACCCTGAGGGAACTGACTTTAACTTCTGTGTGCCTGCTTCGAGCACAAAGTAGGCACCCAATAAATGTGGAATGAATGCCTACATGTGGATTTCTTCCTGATATTCTAGCTAGACATGCACATGTCTTATCTCCCTTTCTGGATGCTGGCAGAACAGAACCCACATGTTCTTTACAAGACCCAGCACAATGCCTACTTCTTTATATATATATATTAAACAAATGTTTATTTGTAAAATACTACCCTAGAAATTGTAGTAATACCGAAGTTCAATAAGAGCATCAATTAATGACAACAGTCAAATTAAAATAAGATCAATCAAAATTACTTTTAAAGGGTAAAAACTGGCAGATGTCTTGCTGTAGTTGAGGATGGGCAGCAGTCAGCAGCTATGAAAACTGAATCAAACCTTCAGGCCCCTGAAGGTTGCGGTTGGAACATCAGGGCCAGCTGGGAAAAACTGGGGCTTCAACTCCACTTTTGCCAATATTTCCCTGTTGTAATAATTTCCCTTTCTTAGTTCATAAAATAATGACTACAAAATGGGCAGGGATGAGCAAGGCACAAATTCTGCCCTCCTGGGGCTCCAGGTCCAGTAGGAGACACTGACCTGCCTCAGACATAATACAAAACAGTGAGTGCTATGATTAAGGTAGGAGAAAAAGAAGGGATACGTTTAATCTAAGAGAAGCGATGGGGAAAGTTCTCTAGAGAATTTAGTATTTGAGCTAAAAAGGCCCCACCCTTCAAGAAAACTACCCGAAATTCCACCATTAGAAATTTATTCCAGGGAGGCGGGTGTGGCTCAATCGATAGAGCTCCCGTTTACCATATGGGAGGGTTCCCGGCGCCTCCTTGTGAGGGCAGGCCGGCCCGCGCAGCTCGGTGGGCTGATGCAGCAAGACCTCGCAGCAAGGGGGAGATAAGCAGACACGGAAAAAACGCACAGCAAATGGACACAGCAACACAAGCAGCAAGGGGGGGATAAATAAATAAATAGATAAATCTTAATAAAAAAAAAAAAGAAAGAAATTTATTCCAAAGGAAATTTCCATTTCTTTGCAATTCCTCCTCCCTGGGTCTGCCTGGACCTCCAGCCTTGGGGGGCTGTGGACAGTAGTAGTGTTGGTTCTCTCTGCTGGCGACTATAGAATTGAGGTCTTTTGTTCAAGAGCCCCCAGCCGTTATTTAGGGGGGACATTAGAGGATATAAGAAAGTTCTAAGGCCAGAAAGTTACGACGATCATGGCCAACATCGATGAACAAAGGCTTCCCTGGTCACTAGACACTGACCAGCTGGACTCTGCTTTTTGGGGTCTAATTCTGATTCTTAATAATTGGGTTTTCTTTAGTTCCTGCTCTCCCCCTCCAGCATTCTGAGTCTTCTCTCTTTGACTCACATTCTGAGGCCACAGATGTCTCCCCCTCAGGAGCAGATAGGCTGAAGAGACTAAAGGAGAAAACAAAATTATAAAAGAGGGTAATTAATACCTTACGTTGAAGTTTTTCAGAGGTTAGTCTTTAACTCTATAAGCAGGTGTGTTTGTAACCCATATAATTGATTCATAAACCCCACTGTGGCCCCTGGAGTGCACCAGGCGGCAATGCTGGGTACACCGAGCTGGTGAATGGGAGCAGGAGGAAAGGGCATGTCTAGGCAGGCGTCACCCACCAGATGGCAGCCTCTCCACTCACGCAGAGAACCTTCAGAAGCCTCTCTTCAGGCTTCTAGTTCTGGTTGTGACCAGCTTTGCTGAATTTCTCACCCTTCCCACAATTTGCTAGATCTTTTCATGCATCTAAGTGTATTAGTTAACCTATTGCTGTGTAACAAAGCAATTCGAAACTCAGTGGCTTAAAACAACAATCAACATTGGCCACCTCACACTGTTTTTGTTTTGTTTTGTTGGTCAGGATATGGAGCATGAGCTGGCCTGGCGGTTCTGGCTCAGGGGTTTCGTGAAGCTGCATCAGACGTTGACCAGGGCTGCAATTATCTGCAGGCTTGACAGGGGCTGGAGGACGGCCCTCCTCGTAGGACTGGCAAGGCGATGCTGGCTGCTGGCAGAAGGTTTCAGCTCCTCTTCACTCGGACTCTCCAGGGGGCTGCTTGAGTTCCTCACACTCACAACATGGCAGCTGACGTTCCCCACAGGGCACAAGGCAGGAAGCCACGTGTCTTTTATGATGTATTCTTGGAAATCACACACGACCAATTCCACACTATCCCACTGGATTCCCAGGTCAGTCCTGTTCGGTGCAGGAGGGGATCATACAAGAGCATGGACACCAGCAGGGGAGACTCACCGGCCGTCTTGGGAGCCATCTTGGAGGCTGGCTGCTATTCCCTGCTCCTTGGGTGTAGAATACCTCTTCCCACTCCACTGGGCCATTCCCCACTCACCCTTTGACATCCAGCTTGAACCCCAGGTCCTTGGGGAAGCCTTCCCTAAATAATCCCTCACTTCCTCCTCTGTGTTTACATAGAATTCAGTTCAGGTGCCTATTAAACAGCTATTCCCTTTTGGCTTTTGCTTGTTTGTTTTTTGTTTTGTTTTGTTTCTTTTTTTTATTTCTTTTTATTAGAGTAGTTGTCGGCTTATAGAAACATCATGCAGAAGGTACAAAGTTCCCATATACCCCTCTCACACTGGGCAGTTTTCTCAATTAGTAACATTTTGCATCAATGTTGTACCTTTGTTACAATTCATGAAACATGATTATAATTATGCTATGAACTTTACAGCACTGTTTACATGGTGGTCTATGGTTCTATGGAGGTATTTTTTGTGTGGTAACATAAACACCCTAAAATTTCTTTTTTTGCTTTGCTGTTAACATACACAAAGTTGTATCTCTGTCATCCATTGCCAAAACTTGTCCATCTCCCTAAACAGAAACTCTGTATATTCCTTTTTGTTTTAATCTGTCTCTTGAACATACCTGTTTCCTCATTGTGCCCTGAGTTCCTGAGAGGAGGGAGACCGAGACCTAAACATCTTGGCGTCCCAGAATCTGCCAAGTATAGAGCCCTGGCAGAGTAGATACTCAATGAAGTCTTGTTTTAAAAATAAGTGATGGGGAGCAGATATGGCTCAAGCAGTTGGGTGCCTGCCTCCCACACGGAAGGTTCCAGGTTCGGTTCCTGGTGCCTCCTAAAGAAGACGAGCAGACAACGAGCAGACACAGCAAGCAGACAGCAAGCAGACAGACAAGGGAGCCATGGGGAGGGGGAAGTGATGGATAAATAAAATGTGGTTTATCGATATAATGGAATATTATTCAGCTGTAAAAAAGGAATAAATCTCCGATACATGCGTCAACATAGATGAACCTTGAAAACATTATGTTAAATGAAAGAAGCCAGAGCAAAAGGCCACATATTGTACGATTCCATTTATATGAAATGTCCAGAATAGACAAATCCTTAGAGACAAAGTAGATTAGTGGTTGCTAGGGATAGGCGGGAACAATGAATTGGACATGACTGCTAACAGGTTGGAATTTCTTTTAGGAAGGATGGACATGTTCTGAAATTAGATAGTGTTGATGGTTGCACAACTTTATGGAATGTACTAAAAACCATTGAAATGTGCACTTTAAAATGGGAAATTTTATGTTAGATGAATTACATCTCAATAAAAAAATGAACGAATAAATGAATGAATGAATGAATGAATGAATGAGATATCTTACTGGTTTATAATTTTAGATTCTCTTTAGTATTTGGATTTTCTCTAATATTTAGACTTACTATTAGACCACTCTGTATTCTTGGATTAATAGCTCACTGCTGTTGACCTGAAAAGTGCTCAATAGATACATCTTTCTGTCCTTGTACTGAAGTAATAAGTTTTCCAGCTGTGAGATGGTGAGTTTTCGGGCAGACACAGCAAGGAAATGAATGTCGACAGTTACATTCTTACTCAGCAGCTCTTGGCAGCCATGAAAACAACCATTCATCAAGCACTGGTGCAAAAAAAAGCTTCACAGAGTAAGGCAATGAAAACCTCAGCAAAAAAACCTTGTGGCCTCCTGTGAATAAGACAGTTAACTGTCCACCAAAAGCCTTGTTCCTCCCTTCCATAGGAGAGAGTTGTTGCTGGACAGGAGTTGTCCAGGCAGGGACTACATTCCCCAGGTTCCCCTAGCATATGGGGAAACTTGTTACTCCCCAAAGACAGTTGAATGGAAGTAATATATGTCACTTCAGGTACCTGCCAGCTCAATCCAGAGGGATGGCAGAGCCACAAAGTTGAAGGAGCCTGATTCCCTGATTTACAAAGGAAAGTCTCCCATTGACCATGAATGCCCACATTGGACAGTTACGTGAGGCCGATAGAGATGTTCATGTGAGAAAAAATATATTTTTATGTTAAACTACTGAAATGTTGGGTGTATTTGTTACAGAAGCTAGACATCAATATATATTCATTTCACCAAATTACTATTACTAAGTATTTATTATGTGCCTTTCATGGGAACATAGAGATGAATAAGCCTGGGAATCTTTCCTCAAAAAGTTCTCATTCTAATGGTAGAGACATGAATAAATATTATATCACCAATGGAAGTGTAGTAGGTGACCCAAAAAGAGGAAAAGAAAATCCAGAATAGATCAATTATAATTTTTTAAAATTGAAAGAGTGGTTTAAAGAAATTGTAAGGCCATTCTGAATTATATCACACTCAGATTATTTTGTAGACAAACTTTATTGAACCCATCAATATTTCATAGGGAGAAGAGGAGGCTCTGTGTAAATGGGGGAATTCCTAAGGACGTGAGTAAGCACATGGCCAGGCCAAGAGGTATGCTCCAAAAGACCAGAGAGGATGCTATACTTTTGCCTCAGGCTGTTCTTCAGATTCATTCAAAGAAGGGACAAGCTCTGAAGGAGAGCTCCAGCTGACACAGAGTCAATCTACAAAGATGTGTAAAAAATGTTTTTTTGTTTGTTTTTGTTAGCTCCTGACACCCAAGGAATTCTCTGTCAAATCACTAGCTGCATACACTCTTAAGGAACAACACCTCAGGGACTAAATTCCAGACTTAGCACATTAAAATATTAAAATGCTCAGTGTGCAACAAAAGATTACAGGGAGAAAAAAAAAAAAAAAGGAAATGACCTATCCAAAGGGGCAAGAGAAAATATCAGAAGCCTTCAATGAAGAATAATAGACTTTGGACATACTAATCAAAGATTTTTAGAAAATGGTTTTAGATATGCTCAAAGAGCTAAGTGAATACATGGACAAAGAACTAAAGGATATCAGGAAAATGATATGTGAACAAAATGAGAATTTCAATAAATAGATATAAATAATATTTAAAAAAAAAAAAGAAATACTGGAGTTGAAGATCACAATAACTGAAATAAATAATTCCCTAGAGAGACTTGACAGCAAATTAGAGCTGGCAGAAGAAAGAACCAGTGAACTTGAAGATGAAACTATTGAAATTATCCAATCTGAGAAGCAGAAAGAAAGAAGAAAAAAAAAGTGAACAAAGCCTAAGAGGCATGTGGGATACCATCAAGCATACCATTATTCACTTATGGAAGTCCCAAAAGGAGAGGAAAGACAGAAATGGGCAGAAAAAAACATTTGAAGAAATAATGGCTGAAAACTTCCCAAATTTAAGGCAAGACATGAATATGCACATCTAAGAAGCTCAACAGATTCCAAACAAGATAATCTCAAGGAGACCCCCACCGAGACACATTATAATCAAATTGTCAAATGCCTAAGACAAAAGGAGAATCCTGAAAGCTGCAAGAGAAAAACAACGTGTCATGTACAAGGAGGCTCCAATAAGATTAAGTGCTGACCTCTCATCAGAAACCATGGAAGCGAGAAGGCAATAGGCTTTGGATGGATTGTATGCTTTATTAATATGTATCAATAAAATTGACTTGTTAAAAAAAAATCCTGGACAGAGAAGAAGAAAGAAAAAAGAGTGGGGGGTGGGAGTGGGGGGGAGAGAAAAAAGAAGGCAATGGGATGACATAGTCGAAGTTCTGAAAGAAAATTACTGCCATCTAAGAATTCTATATTCAGCAAAACTCTTTCAAAAATGAAGGAGAGAATAAGACATTCTCAGTTTTTAAAAAGCTCAGTGTTTATCACCACTACACCTGCCCTATAAGAAAGGCAAAAGGTAGTTCTTCAGATTGAAAGAAGGAGACGCTAGACAGTAGATCAAGGCTGCATAAAGAAATAAAGAACTCCAGTAAATGAAACTACTGGTAATTATTGGTAATTATAAATGCCAGTATATTATTTTTTAATGGTTATTGTTTGGTTGGTTGGTGTATTAGTCAGCCAAAGGGGTGCTGGTACAAAGTACCAGAACTGTGTTGGCTTTTATAAAGGGTATTTATTTGGGGTAGAAGCTTACAGTCACAAGGCCCTAAAGAGTCCAACTCAAGGTACCATAAGAGGTACTTTCTCACCCAAAGTCATTGGCCACGTGTTGAAGCAAGATGGCTGCCGATATCTGTGAGGGTTTAGCCTTCCTCTTTCCTCTTAAGGCTCTGTGGGCCCAGCTTCTTCCCATCTCAGTTGTAGGCCGGCATAAGACTCCTCTGTCAGAGCTTCTCAGCTGCTCTGTTCTTTTCACAAGGTCAGCTGTAAACTATCAGGCTCACCTCTCTTCCCTGGGCTGCAGGATCCTCTGTGTTTCTTCTCTGTGTATCTACTTCCGTGTGAGAGTCTGTTTTATCAGCCCACCAAGGGGGTGGGACTCAACTCTGCAAGCCCTAATGACCTGGTCGAATCAAGCCCTAATCTTAACATAATTTAATCAAAGGCATCTGTATTACTCAGCCAAAGGGGTGCTAATGTGAAATACCAAAAATGGGTTGGTCTTTACAAAGGGTATTTATTTGGGGTAGAAGTCCACAGATACCAGGCCATAAAGCGTTATGTTTCTTCTCTCACCACAGTCCATTGCCACATGTTAGAGCAAGACAGCTGCCGGCGTTTGCCAGGGTTCAGGCTTCTGGGGTTCTTCTCTTCCCGGGGTTGCGTTTCTCTCCGGGCTCAGCTCCTGTTTCCTCCACAAGGTCAGCTGTAGACAATCAGGCGAACGGCTTGCTTCTCTTCTCCTGGGGCCTTCTTTCCAACATCAAAACTGCTTCTCAAAAGACTACTTCCTTTGTCATTTGCTTTGCCTTTTATATTTGATTCCTCACCACCAAGGGGTGGGGCTCAACGCCCTACTGATATGGCCCAGTCAACACCCTAATCATAACTTAATCATGCCCAGATTAACAGATCAGTTTACAAGCATGATCCAGTCATATTTTTGGAACTCATAATTACATCAAACTGTCCAACGGCCACAGCATCTCAGCTGAAACTAATACAATCAAAGGGTATCACGCCCAGAGGAACAGATCCGTTTACAAACATAATCTACATCTCTTTTTGGAATTCATAAATAATATCAAACTGCCACAGTTATAATTCCATTTGTTACTTCTTACAAAATCTAAAATACAAATGCATAAAAAGTAATGATAAAGCTATGGTTTTGGATACACAAAGAATAAAGATGTAATTTATGACAAGAACAACATAAAGGTGGGGGATGGAGGCGTATAGAACAGAGTTTGTATATGCTATTGACCTTAAGTTGGTATCAAATCAAGAGAGACTGCTATATATTTGGGATGATAAATTTAAGCCCTATGATAAACACAAAGAAAATATCTGAAAAATACTCACGGAATAAGAGATTCTAAATGGTTCACTACAAAAGATCAACTAAATAAAAGAGTAGGCAGCCCTCTCGATTGGAGGTGGAGTGGACATCACCATTGCAGAATCCTCAGTATTGGGGAATGAACTATGGACTGGAGTGGACTCACTTGTCTTCTACTATAGACTTATTATGATTCTAGCAATGGAAGAAATTACAACATTGACGTGGAGGCAGTGGCCACTGGAGGCTCTGAGGGCAGGGAGAGGGAAAAACAGGTATAATATGGGGGGCATTTTTGCGACTTGGGAATCGTCCTGAATGACATTGCAATGACAGATATAGGCCATTATATATCTTCCCATAACCTATAGAATTGTGTGGGAGAGTGTAAACTACAATGGAAACTGTAATCTATGCTCAGTGGAAATGCCCCAATTGCAATGAATATACCACACTAATGAAGGATGTTGTTTATGTGGGAAAATGTGGGAGGTATGGGGAGCAGGGCATATGGGAATCCCTATATTTTTAATGTAACATTTATGTAATCTAAGTATCTTTTTAAAAATATTAAAAAAAGAGTAGGCAGTAATGGAAGAATTGAAGGACAAAAAGATTAAGACTTACAAAAACCAAATAGCTAAATGGCAGAAAAATTTCTGCATTATCAGTAGTTACTTTAAATGTATGTAGATTAAACTCTCCAGTCAAAAGGCAGAGACTGGCAAAATGGATAAAAAAGGATGACCCAACTATATGTTCCTTACAAGGGATTCACCTTAAATTCAAAGACACAAGTAGGTTGAATGTGAAAGAATGGAAAAATATTCCATGCAAACAGTAACCAAAAAAAGCCAGGGTATCTATATTAATATCAGATAAAAAAGACTTTAAGCAGAAATGGTTACAAGGAACAAAAAAGGACACTATATATTGATAAAAGGGTCACTTCACCAAAAAGATATAACAATTCTGAATATATATGCACCTAACAGCAAAATCCCAAAATAAATTAAACAAATATTGACGGAATTGAAGGGAGAAATAGAAAAGTCTACATTAATAGTAGGAGACTTCAATATACCACTTTCAATAATGGATAGAACATCTAGACAAAAGATCAATAAGGAAATAGAAGACTTGAAAAATACTATAAACCAACTAGACCTAACAGACATATAACACTTCATCCAACAGCAAAAAGAAGAGCAAACTGAAACAAAAGGGAGCATAGGAAAAGAAATAGTAAAGATTTGAACTAAGATAAATGAAATGGAGAATAGTAAAACAATAGAAAGAATCAATGAAACCAAAAGTTGGTTCTTTGAAAAGATCAATAAAATTGACAGACTGACAAAGAACAAAAAAGAGAAGGTATAAATAAAATCAGAAAGGAAAGGGGGGACATTACTACCATGCCCATAGAAATAAAAAGGATTGAGAGAGGATACAATAAACGATTGTTCGCTGTGGTGGTTTGGAGCTATGTACCCCAGAAAAACATGTTCCTAAGCTTAATCCATTCCTGTGGGTGTGAACTCTTGTAAATTGGACCTTTTGATGAGGTTACTTCCGTTAAGGTGTGGCCCAGCTAAATGAGGACGGGTCTTAATTCTGTTATTGAAGGTTTTATAGGGAAGATCACCAAGAAAAAGAAAACCAGAGGGAGCAGCCGGAAGCTAAAAATCAACAGAACCTGGAAGAAAACAGAAAAGCCAGGAGAGGCAGCCTTGTGCATTGCCATGTGACAGAAAAAGCCAGGGACCGAGGATCACCACCAGCTAGCCCCAGAATGCCAAAATCCTCTGGGAGAAATCATCACCCTGATGATGCCTTGATCTCGGACTTCTCGCCTCGAAAGCGTGAGCCAATAAATTCCCATTCTTTAAGCCAACCCATTGCATGGTATTTGCTTTAGCAGCCAGGAAACTAAAAATATATGCCAATAAAATTACATAGCCTAGATGAAATGAGAAATTCCTAGAAATACACAAATTATTTAAACTGACTCAAGAAGATACAGAAGACCTCAATAACAGACCAATAACCAGTAAAGATTTAATCAATAATGAAAAACCTCCCATTAAAGAAAAGTCCAGGGCCAGATGTCTTTACTGATAAATTTTACCAGACATTCAAAGAAGAATTAGCACCAACCCTACTCAAACTCTTCCAAAAAATTGAAGAGGCAGGAACACTTCCTAACTCAACTACTAAGTCAGATCACCTTAATAGCAAAGCCAGATAAAGATATTACAAGGAAATAAAATTAAAGAATAACACCTCTTAAGAATATAGAAGTAAAATCATTAAAAAAAAAAACTGCCAAACCGAATCCACATTAAAAGAATAATATACCACAACCAAGTAAGATTTATCCCAGCACTGCAAGGGAGGTTAAGCATAAGAAAATCAATTAATGCAACACATCACATTAATAAAATGAAGGGAGGAAAAACACACATGATCATCTAAATTAATGCAAAAAAAAAGGCATTTGACAATATCCAACACCCCTTCTTGATAAAAACACTCAGAAACTAGGAATAGAGGGAAACTTCCTTAACATGGTAAAGGGCCTATAAAAAACTGATAGCTAATATCACAGTCAATGGTGAAAGACTGAAAGCTTTCCGCCTAAGCTGAGGAACTAGACAAGGATGCCCACTTTCACCACTGCTATTCAACACTGTACTTGTAACCTTTAATTAGAGTAATTAGGCAAGAAAAAGAAACAAAAGGCATCCAAATTGTAAAGGAAGAAGCAAACCTTTCCCTATTCACAGATGGTATGACTGTATATATAGAAAATCCAGAAGAATCCACAAGAAAGCTGATAAAGCTAATAAATTCAACAAAGTGGCAGGGTACAAGAACTACATGCAAAAATCAGTGGTGTTTCTATACAACAGCAATGAGTACTTTGAAAAAGAAAAAAAAAAAATTCCACTTACCATAGCAAGAAAAGAATCAAATATCTAGGAATAAATCTAACCAAGGATGTTAAGGACTTCTACATGGAAAACTACAAAACATTGCTAAAAGAAGTCAAAGAAAACCTAAGTAAATAGAAGGGCATTCTGTGTTCATGGATTGGAATACTAAATAGTGTTAAAATGTCGATTTTACCCAAAGTGGTTACAGATTCAACGCAATCCCAATAAATATTCCAACAACCTTCTTTGCAGAAATGGAAAAGCCAATCATCAAATTTATATGGATGAGTAAGAGATCCCAAATAGCCAAAGCCATCTTGAAAAAGAACAAAGTTGGAGGACTTAATACTTTCCTATCTTAAAAGTTATGGCAAAGTCACAGTACTCACAACAGCATGGTACTGGCACAAGGACAGACATATAAACCAATGGAATTGAACTGAGAGCTCAGAAATCAACCCTCACATTTATGACTAATTGATTTTTGACAAGGGGACAAAGACCACTCAATTGGGGAAAAAAATCTCTCCAGCAAATGGTGTATCTTCATTTGGGAAAGAATAAAGGTGGACCACTACCTCACACCAAACACAAAAATCAACTCATAATGGATCAAAGACTTAAATATAAGAGCCAGAACTATAAAACTCCTAGAAGAAAAGTTAGGTAAGCATCTTCAGAATCTGTGCTAGGCAATGATTTCTTAGACTTTATACACAAAGCACAAGCAACAAAAGAGAAAAATAGATACATGGGACCTCATCAAAATTAAAAGTTTTGGGGGTGGATGTAGACCAAGCGGTTGAGCACCTGTTTCCCATGTACGAAGTCCCAGTTTCATTCCCAGTACCACCTAAAAACAAAAAACAAATGAAAAAACCAAGTCGGGGGAGCCAATATAGCTCAGTGGTTGAGCACTGGCTTCCCACATACAAGGTACCAGGTTCAATCCCTGGCCCCAGTACCTAAAAAAAAAAAAAAAAAAAAAAAAATTTTAAAGTTTCTGCACCTCAAAGGACTTTACCATGAAAGTAAGACAATGACCTACCCAATGGGAGAAAATATTTGGAAACCGCATATCCAAAACGGGTTTAATATCCAGAATATATAAAGTAATCTTTCAACTCAACAACAAAAAAGACAGTCAATTTTTAAAGGGCAAAAGACTTGAATAGACATTTCTCCAAAGATATACAAATGGAAAAAAGCACATGAAAAGATGTTCAATATCATTAGTCATTAGGGAAATCCAAACCACAATGAGATACCATTTTACACCCACTAGAAGAGCTACTATTAAAAAAAATTTTTTTTTTAAATAAAGAAAAAAGTAAACAGAAAATTACAAGTGTTGGAGAGGGTGTAGGGAAATAGGAACACTCATTCATTGTTGGTGGAAATGTACCACACTAATGCAAGATGTTAAAAACAGGGAAAACTATACTGTGGGGGGAGGGTGTGGTGGGGGTTGTATATGGAATTCTATATACTATCTGCTTGATTATTCTATAAATAATCAAGAGGTGAATGTGTATAAACAAACTGTAGTATTTTCACATGATGGAATATGACTCATCAATAAAAATGAATGAACTATTATTACAGTAATATAATGAATGAATTTCAAAATAATTATGCTGGGTGAAAGGAGACCAAAAAAAGCACATGTTGCACAATTCCATTTATATAAAATTCTAGAACCTACAAAACTAATCTATAGTGACAGAAAGCAGATCAATGGTTGCCTGGGGATTGGCAGAGGGGATGCTGAAGAAGATGGGGATTACTAAGGGCAGAAGAAGCTTTGGGGCATGTATATGTTTACTATCTTGATGATTTCACAGATATATACATACTTCAAAATCCATCAAGTTGTACACTTTAAATACATGCAAATTATTGTACATCATTATACCCTAATAAGGCTCTTATATATATATATGTATATATATATATATATATACAGAGAGAGAGAGAGAGAGAGAGAGAGAGAGGCAACTACAAAATGCAATTATTAGCTACACTTTTTATCTGTCTTCATGAGGAAGAAATGAAATGAGTGTAAAAATATTTTGTAAACTGACTACAAGAGTACAGGGGGATCATGTAATCTTTATTACTATTATTATCATTATCAATAATAATATCACCATCATTATCATTATCACCGTCACTACGAAAACACCCCATCACCTTGGCACCCCACTTTAAGATCACTGAAGTAGTTCATTGGTTTACTTAAAAAAAACAAACTCCAGCAATGTAGCTAGTTACTAGGGGTGGCTGAGAGCAGCAGGCAGTGGGTTGGTAAATACAGCAGGCAGGTAAGGAAAGACAAGTTGTGAAATGCCCAGAGACGCAACAGCTAGAGAAGCAGAGTGTTCACTGTTGAGAAACGCTCCCTGTGGCTGGGTAAATTTTGGTTTGAAGACATCCTGGAAGATCCTGCAAACACATAAAAAAGGGCAGTCTGTGAACATCCACTACTGATACCTTAGAATCTGTGGTCTAAGATCTCTCAACAAGGAGCTGGTATCCCAGAAAATTAGAGAACAGTGAGTCCTCTTTCCAGACTGAAAGGAGGCAGAAGAGGGTACTGCTGGATCACAGAAGCAGGATCAGTGAACTGCAAAGGGGAAGGAGGAGGGCAAAGAATGCTCTCAGATTCTAGAGAGAAGAAGGCCCCCATTGGGTGGGTAATGGTAATGTCAATTCTTCTGTGCCATCCTTTTGAGAAAACTCGGGAAACTAAGTCTGGACACAAGAAAGAACCGTAGACACAAATGAGGCAGAGAGGGATCACCCCAAGGCTGGCTTTCCTCAGGTCAGGGGAGGGAGGGATTGCATGGGAGAGAAGGAAATGAACAATTTCTGAGCACTTACCATGTTATGCAGCTGAGAGCCGCATTGACTAGATTGCCGGACACTATGCCAAGAGTTTTATGTGCATCATCTCATTAAGCCCTTTCAACAGTCAGTGAGGTAGGTACTCATATTGTCCTCATTTAAAAGATGACGAAGCTGAGATGCAAAGAGGTTTAGTAAACTGCCCAAGACCAGACAGCTAATAAGAGGTTGAGCTCACCTCTGACATCACAGGCTGAGCTCGCCTTGAAATTTGAGCCAATCATGCTAACTGCCTAGGAGACAGAACAGAGCACAGGACAAAATTGCGAAAGGTGGAGCGTTCCAGCAAATATTCTCCGGGAACAGGGAAGCCGACCTCAGTCCTGCGACCTGATTAAACCTGTAGGTAACGACCTAACGTCACTGTCAGCCAGGGAGGGAGGAGCTGCCATGATTCAGATTTGTAACAATATAACCTTCTTTACAGTCTTTCCTTCCTGCGTTAGTTCAATATATGACAATTACAAAACCCAGACTAGCTGTGGATGAAGTCTTCCGATGGGTGGGAGAAAAAGTCTGTCTGCCAGGAAATCCTCTACAACAGCATCTTGTGGTGGAAAGAGCAAAGCTGTGGGGCTACGCAGACCTAAGTTTGAATCCTGCTTCTGCCACTCCAGTGCCCTGGGCAAATCCGTTTACTGCGCCCCACCCCAAGCCTCTTTCCTTGCCTCTTAAATGGCGGTATTAGTATTTCTTGGGATTCTGAGAATTATGTTATATAAGGAACCCATTATGCTCTTGGCTTATGGTAGGCACTTCATAGTTCCCTTTCTCCCCTTCATGTTTGGGGAACCGGCGCGCCCCCTTCAGGGCTTCTGGAGATGGCAACAAGGAGAACTTGCATGGCTCAGAAGGGAGATGCAGATATGAAGGATCTTTATCACCTTGGTGCCTACAAGATCCCAAACAGTCACCCAGTTCCAAAGGAATGGAATGGTGGCATAGGTAGGCCAAAGGGCGCTCAGATTGGAAGGAGCCGGGCTGGAATTTCCACAAGCAGATGGGGCTGCTGGTGCGGATGGTCCCACAGCATGGCTTGATGGTTATGCCCAAGCGCTCTCTTGGGCTCTGGCCACCTCCCCAGCATACACTTCCTTTGACCCATGGGGCCCAGAGAGTCTCAGGCCCTACTCCGCTCTTCCCAGTTGCCCCCACTCACCCTAGTCCCTGGGATTCCTTTCCCCAGTGCTGGTTATGAGTGGGTTCCAGTCGCCCTGATGCTTCCCCTCCTCCTTGCTACTCCAGGCAATGTAGGCCTGGGCAAGCCACTTTACCTCACTAAGCCTCAGTCTCCTCATTGTAAAAAGGACCCAACTCCCTTTTAAGGCTTTCACTAAGATCTCTGTAGGGAGCAGCCATGGGAGTAGCCCAATTAACCAATGTGAGAAAATTACAAAGATTCCAGAAAGCCCACAAAATTCCTACGGTGCCCAACTAGTGTTTATATGGACATATAGAAAGCATTAAAGCTATATTATTGCTAAATTTAAAAGTAAGCTACAGAAGAGTCTGAATGTATAAGCGTGTATGCATCCATATATGTTTGATTGCTTATTTAAAAAGAAGGAAGAAAAGTTATTGTTAACAGTGGTTTATTTCTAGGTTGAGATGGTCCAATGTTCTCTTTTTTAGGATGGTAGATGTTCTCTTTTTACTTTATACACTTCTGTACTTTTTCAATGGATACATATTGCTATTTTATCTTACAAATACCTATTATAAGAAAAAATACAGTAAATATGTAAATAGTGTTAACCAGACTTTTCCCTCTTTCAGACTCCCTTCTCAGTTTACTACTCATTGTTGTTCTTTTCTTTTATCCATGAAAATGTTGGTTTATTCTCCTTTCTCACAGTCAACCACCTCTCCCTGATCCCTGGGAAAACAGTCACTATTCAGGAAAAGTAACAGACACAAATGAGCAGACCTCTCGGATGCCCTGGCTCAAATGGGCTTATTATGTCCCTGAGAAGGAGGGTCTTATTTCCATTAAACAGAAAATGTCAGATTAGACCATTCCTGACCACCTGGTCTCCAGGAGGAAAAGGCAAACTCTTTCTAAAACTCCAGAGCCTGAAAGAGGAGAACAAAGGCTTAACAACTGGCTGCCAAGGGGTTGGGGGAGAACCTCTAATTCCAGCCCTGCCACTGTGGGACCACAGACAAGGCCCTTCCCCTCTCTGGGGCTCCATTTCCTCCTCTATAATAGAAGGGACAACGCCAACCTCTAATACTATTAGGACGATTAAATAAGGGGATGCAGATAAAGGCACATTAGTTAATTGCAAAGTGTTCCACCAAGCCAAAGTAAAGTAGATGAGGGGGCTTACCAGACTTTGCATAAAGGGTACCCACTTTTTATTTTGTGTGAAATTCAAGGATAGACAAAAGAGGGAGGAGGGGAGTAAGGGAGGGACCTCAGCAGCTGATGGCATTTTCTCTACCCTGGAAATCCCAAACCACAAAGGGGAAGGTGTAACGTGTGTGTGCGCGCACACGCACGTTTGTGTGTGAGATAGGGAGGGTGCTTTGGAAGACAGTGGGTATCTGGGCACACACAGCATCCGATCCCTGCCTGGAGCTGTTCCAGATGAATTTTAAAACCAGGCCCAGGACAAAGGAGGGAGAGGAAGGCAAGCCTGATAGCTCTGCCCCCATCCCCTTTCTGGGGCATCTCAGTCAGCAGAACGTGGCTGGCTGGGCACAAGACCCCTGCGGGATCAGGAAGAGCCAGGTGGGGTGTGGTCCAGGAGGCAACACCAGACAGCAGTGATCTGCAGAAAAGACCCAGGGCCTGCATCCCCGGCGACCCCACCCTGCCCCTAGTCAGCTAGGCTGCATTAGGAAGTTGCTGCTTCACCCTGGGCTTGTTACCCTTCTGTAAAATGACGGGACTAGAATGGGAGCCTTCTGGCTCCATGACCTCCGTCACTCTGCGCCTGCCTATGAGGCTTCCCAGAGGCCCACTGAGATCTGGGATAGATGCCCCGGGCAGGGACAGAAACAGGCCTCTGGTTCCTGCCCTCAGGCAACCACTGTCCCCTGCCCCTGCCTGCACTGGGAATCTGTGGACTCATCTTTCTTTCTTTCTTTCTCTTCCAGGAGGGAAAGCTGCTGAGCCTGGGTTCCAGGCCCGGGAGGCAGACAGCAGGGCAGTGCGGCCTAAGGAGAGGATGGAGGGAAGCTGGGGGCACCTAGCACACAGGGTTGCCACAAGGACCAGGGAGAAGGCACATGTTTCGAAATCAGACAAACCAAGCTTTATTCAGAAAAGCAGATTAGAAATCTCACTATATACTGAATGGGCCACATCGGCCCCTTCTCCCTACCCACTGCCTCTTTTGGCCTTTGTAGGACACAGGAGAAATAATACAAGTGGCGCCAAC
>JAQZBX010055992.1:0-18288 GCA_029593785.1 Cabassous unicinctus
TATTGGCTAATTTTGACTGAATTTTTTCTTCTTATAAGGACTCCAGTGATATGGATTAAATCTCACCATGACAAATTTGCCTCTTCTAAATGTAATCTTCAAAGATCCTATTCATAAATGAGTTCACACTTTAATGACACCATCTTCAAATGCCCTCTTTACAAATGAGGTCACTACTCCAGGTAAACAGATGAAGACTTGAATTTGTCTTTATGTGAGACATGATTCAATACCCAACAGTCTGCCTCTGGTTCCCAAAATGACATGTTCCCCAAAACAAAGTGCATTCCCCTTGCCTCAATATGTCAAGAAAACTATAGAGAAAGCTAAGCAGGGTGCTGTGAGAAGGGTTATGGGGCCACCAGGTGGGAGGACCCTGAAAGACACATTGAGGAGACACACTGTGACTGGAAGGACAAGAGGGAGCCAGCACTACACATGTATGGGAAGAGGGCACTTTGGAGAAGGCATAGCAGAGGAAGATTCAGAGGCAGAGGGAGTTGGGCCAGGTAGTAGATTAGGAAGGCACCTGCTGTGGGCAAAGCCTCAACTGAGGCTCAGCTGGGGGAGGAGCTGTTTCCCACCTCTGTTGTGTTGATCCACAGGATTCATATTGGAATGGGAGATAGACCAAGATAGGGAGAGTTCACTCACGAGAGAGAGTGGTGTAGACAGCAAAGCATTTAGTGTAAGTCTTAGGAGGGACATCCTGATATTTAACCATATTATTTTGTTTAGCAGTGAGTCACCAGGCCAGGACTCACTCCAAGGGGGGGCTTATATGAGGCTGTTTGTACCTGGAAGCAGAGATGGCAGGGACCCAGGGCCCAGGCAGCCCATCACAGAGGTTGAGAAGAAGCACCTGCGTCTGACTCTAAATGCAATGGGAAGCCTCTGGAAGGATTCTGGCACAGCAAAAATGGCTGAAATTCATCTCATTTCAACCTCATCATGGTACAGACTGAGACAGCAATCCAAGAATGAAAGTGAGTTTCCTAAGATTACATAGCACTACCCACCCCTGTTTTGAGTTGTATTCAGTGTTATATCCATCCACTTTCTGTTTATTCTATGTCTATGTCTGTGTATTAGTTACATGGGAAACAAGACTATGTGGTTTTCAATGTTTGCCCCACATACACTTGATGATGTCCCAAAGAGGCAGATGCTAGAATGATTCCCACGGTGTTGGTGAGGAGACTGGGGAGGTCTCAGTGACTATTCTGGCATTGCAAAACTGAAAGGAAGGAGCAGCTGGGTCTCAACCCAGCTAGATTTCCTCATAGCTGGGGCCCAAGCTGCACAAATGCTTTCCTAAGTAGCTGTGGGGAAGAACGTGTTGGCAGAACTGTGTCCAGTTAACAAGATGATGTAGATGAGGAAGATAGACCTGCAGAGGAAATTCTGAGGTGTTTTAACCATTTAGGGGGCCAGGGTAAAGGGACCTAAGGAGGTGACCTTGCTTTTTTGTTGGAAGACCCCAACAGAACTTGGAACTCTGGTAACCAGGCACCCAGATTCCAAACGCAGCTGACTTCTCAGCTCACTTCGCAGGAGACAATCCAGAGAGCAATATTGTCTCCCATTGTTTACCTAGATCTGGAGGTTCCAGTCTCAACCAAACCAGGAATGATTTCCTTTTCCATTGATTTAGATGTTGGTTCAGGCCTCAACCATGAAGCCCCTGGCCATTGGCCAAGAGGTGCACAAAGGTAACATGGGGTGGCCCAGGGCCAGTCAATTCAGCACATGCCACTACTGTTCTCCAGACTGGGCAGCTTCACATCCCATCTACCTCCCAAGGAGTGGGAGGCATGAGCAGTGGGACCACCTTGGAAAGGAGCAGGGTATCAGGAATGGGAACCCATGAGGTCCTTCCCTGTCACCTGCCAGGTCATGGCAGAAATGGTGGGAAGGCTCAACTTGAGGTGGCACCCATGTGTACCAGTGTTAATCCTGAGCCCTCAAGCTGTCATCTTCTCTCCAATGGGGCTGGAAGGGAAGGAAGACACCCATCTGGGCCTGATCTGGTTCTCAGGACAAACAAGATATGGTTTTGCTTGTGGAATAGGGCAAGCCACTCACTGATGCCTATTGGCCCAGCCACTGGGCACTGTGTTTGCAGAGCTCCATGCAGGTGGTCAGTGAGGAGCTGTATGAGGGTCTCATCTACACTATTTCTCTGTAGAAGATGCAGGTACATTATCACCCCAGCCAGGCCCTACACCACTTCCAAGTGGGAGCAGGCACTGAAGAGGGTTGTGAAACACAGGGGAGCACCCCAGGGCCTGTATTCCACACTGGCCACATCCCTGCTCCCTCTCCCAGGGCTTCCATGCTGTAGTGACCCAATATCCTGCTTCCTAAAGAACTTGGGTCCACACCAATCACCAACTACACTGCCATTCCATAGACCAGGGGGCAGGTCACTTCAAAAAGTTAAAGGAATAGCAGACAGGAGTCTTTTGAATGGGTCTCCCCTCAAGATAGGCTGAAAGGTGGGTTCACTTCAGATATGTGAGCATTTTTCTCCTCTATTTCTGTTTCCACTCCCTGGCTCCATGTCCCTGGACAGCAGCCTTTGTGACTGTCCTCCAAACCTGCTCCAAGCCACACAGCTCCTCTTACTTCGGAGTGCTCTTGCCATTTCATAACCATCCCCTTGACCTTCCTGGGTCAGGTACTGAGGCCTGACTCAGCTGCCCAATATTCCAGAAGGGTGGCAGCTTAGAGCAGCGATTTGGCCTTTGTTGCAGCTGGACCTTGAATGGCCCTTTCCTGTGGCCCTGTCAGCACTGCTGCCCTGAACACCTCCACATGCCCCAAGACACTGATCCTTCTCACCCCCTGTAGGGGATCCCAGAAAAAGAATGGCTCAGCAGAGGACACACACATCACTTTCAACAACAAGGGCCAGATAACTTCCCTATGGCTTGAACAGTTCAGTTACCACCTGCTGTCTGTGTGTTGGCAGTGCCCTTGTATCCAGCCTGGAACTGGCTCCTTTCATTTTCCTTCATTTACCTGATCTGGGGTCAGGATGGCAAATGGCATCCCCTTGTGGCTTTGGTCCATAGCAGTTGAGTCCTGAAAATTGTATACTGACCAGGTGGGTCCGCTGTTCCCTGAGGAGTCTGTTCAGATCCTCAGCCCTGCAGGGGTCTTCCTCTCCTAAGTGACACTCCAGGCACCTGCCCTTTGCTGGGTGTGGGGTTTCATTTTACAATTATTTCCTCACCACAAATTCAATTTTAAGGCCAAGGACCTTTCTATGCTCGAGGCAGGCATGTCATCCTTAGCATCAAGTTGCTGAGGGCTTGGGTGCAGAAGGTCTGTGCACAGTCCCAGCCCCACCTGGGTGTCCTTGTATCTGTCTCTGACTGCATGTGCCTCTTCTGTCCCACCTAGAAGAAAAATGACTTGGCCCTTATGAGGGAGGAGAGTTGCATGGTGTGGACAGGAAAAGCAGGCCCTTGGGAGAAGCTGGCAGAGAACCTAGTGCCCAGCTTCCAGGAGGGTGACCTCAAGAATGTCAACATCTTCCTCAGGACATACCACATCTTCACTACCACCAAGCATGTCCTGGACTGGTTGTTCAAAAAGAAAGTGTCTGTCACATACCTGGCAACTGGACTGCTCTGCCCCTGACTTGCTAGTGTCTCAGAAATGTCACTTTGCTCACTGGCCTTGGTTTCCTCCTTGGGAATGGGGGTGGTATTGTAGGGACTAACTGAGAGTATTCATGGAAAATGTTTCCTCAAGCTTGGCTCAGTGAACAGGGTGGCTGGAGGGGCAGGGTTGTTTCTAGGCCAGACTTTCTAGTGAAAAAACTCTCAGCCTCACCCCCTACTGACCCCAGTTTTCTCATTTTTAAAGAATGTTTGAGATCCCTTTCAGGGCCTCCAACCTTGGTGTGGTAGGAACAGGGATCACCGAAGGCTGACAGAGTGGTCCAGGCCCACCCAGCATCTGAGAAGTTGCTGCTTAGGGCTCATTCCTTCACCAAGTATACATCAAGTGTCTACCAGGGGCAGGCACTTTCTTAGGCATGTAGCTTCATGCAGTGAACAAAGCAGACAAATTTCCCTGCTCTTCTGGGTTCCATTTGAATTGCATTCACAGGCAACAACAAGAGTCAACTTAATCAGGGGGTACACTCAGCAAGTGAGCTGTGACATGCTCATGATCTCCCCAAGATATGGATGTAACCTCCATGGCAGTGATGGGCATGGTGGATGTCTTGAAATGAAAAAGTGAGTGCACTTTGGGAGAAGGGAGGGGTTCTCCTCACCACCAAACACCATTGTGGGGATTTGAGTGGTAGGTG
Organism: Cabassous unicinctus; assembly: GCA_029593785.1. NCBI lineage: Eukaryota > Metazoa > Chordata > Mammalia > Cingulata > Chlamyphoridae > Cabassous > Cabassous unicinctus. Next base: position 4,328 of record JAQZBX010055992.1, read on the forward strand.
GCAGGGAGGGATGGGGAGAATACTAAGCCTCACACATCCTATGACCCCCTTGTAGGGCTGATTCCAGAGGGCTTCCTCCTACACATGGAAATGAGTCAGAGGACACTGGGAGCTCATTGTCCACAAGAGAACCCTTCCCCACCACAGCTCATCCCAGCCCCAAGACCCCCAAACATCACCTTGCACAAACCCATGACAGGAGGTGGTGAGCAACCTGCTCCAAATCTGCCATGGACCTCAGTCCTGTCTGCCTCCTGCAGGGCTGGCAGGGCTGGCTGTGCCCCTATCATTTGGGAAGGCAGTGTCAGTGGGAAGAGGAGACACACACACATGACATATGGCAGAAGATGTGGCAGCTCTTCAGGCCAGAATTTACTGGGTGGGGGCCACAAAGGCCTGGGGCAGAGGGACAGACACTGTCCCCTCACCACTCACATATTGATGAAGCTTCTACTGTGTGTCAGCCCTGGGCTATGGACAGACCAGTCAAAACCCTTCCTTCTCCTTATGGATTTTATAGTTTAGTAGGAGGGTCCCTGGGGGCAGTGTGGAAAAAAGGCAAGTTTCTGACTCTGCTGTCCACCCACGTGCCTCAGCACCCTCTCCTCCCTGCTGGGCACCTGGATGGACCAGTACTCTGAAGATTTCCTACAACCACAAGGTTCTCCCTGTCTCAAACTACTGGTGGCCTATGCCCAGGTGCCTCTACCTGGCTCTGTTGTGGAGCACTATGCCGTAGTTCTGCTTTCACAGATGAGCCACCCATAGACCATTAAGGCAGACCCAAAGGGTGAAGGTGACTCAGCATGGGTGCACATGAGTTTGTGGGGTAGGGGCCAGGACTGGAACACATAGGCAGGATGCACCAGAAGTTGCCCTTAGGCCAGGAGCAAGGAGGAGCTTCAGACAAGTCACCTGGGAGACTGCAGTCTGGAAACACTTTTTTGGGCTGGATCTTCCCCTAGAGGTACTGGGATCTTCTCTGTATTTGAAAGACACTTGGAGCCATTCATGGTGTGGAACCTACCTTTTCTCCAGATCTTTTGTCAGCCCCAGAGTTGTAAATGCCTCCAGTGTGACCTCTAGCACCAGCTCCACCACCTGCAGCAGACAAAGGGGCAGTTCCAGAGCCTGAATCACCTCCTTCACAACCTATACTGCCAGCTACCAAGTTTGCACCAGTGCTTGCTCTAGAAATAGAGCGTGATGTCTTACCTGCTGTAGCACCAGCTCCTGAAATGAAAGTGGCTCTGGCACTGCCACAACTCCAACCCACAGAGTTAGGGCCCATGCTTGCCCTGGAGCTAGACCATCCTACTTCACCAGCTGGAGCACCTGTTCAGGAGCTGGAAGCAGCTACATCACAATCAGTAGCACAAGTTCCAAAGCCAGAGCACCCATATCACCAACAGATACACCAGTTACAGAGCCAGAGGCTAGTCCAGCTCTCCCTACCTTGCCACCTATACACATTTTGGCCTTGCCCAATCTGGAGGTACAGCCCGCTCCTTCACCATCAGAAACACCATCTTCAGAGCCTGAAGAGGTTTTGGTGCAACATCCACTGTCACTTATGGAGGTATTGCCAATGACCATTAGTGAGGTAGAGCCGGCTCCATCCCCAGATGTACTACCTGCTTCCAGGCTGGAGGAAGCCACATCACCATACGTATCACCAACTTCTGAGATGGAGACAGTCCTGACACTATTTCCAGTGCCACCTACACAGTTCACACCAGTGGCCATTCTGAAGCTAGCCTGTTAACTTACCTTCAGCAGCAATGACACTTGAGTGGGAGACAAGCCTGACAACACCACCAGAGACAATGCCAGAGCTCAAATCAGCACCAGGGTGGGCTACACCACTATAGCCTACCTGACCCTGACCTGAGAACTCAGAAAAAGGTCTGAGTGAGGAGAAATCTCACCTCCTGGTTTTCCCTCCTGAGCAGGTGGCAGAGCAGTTGACATGGATGGATGAAGTGAGTAGCTGGGCTTGGGTGAGTACAGCTGGGTGGATCTTCCTCTTAGGATCTGACACCCCAGCTTTAGCATCCCCTGATCCAGAATCTTATGATCTGGGTCCAAAGCCTGGCTCCACTCCCAGCATTGTAACTTGGGCAAGCTAATTAATCCCCAAGCCCACACTTCTCCCTTCTGGAGAGTAGTTATAGGACACTAAACATACCTGCCACACGCACTGACTGTGAAGATTACATAAGAGTAAAGAAGTAGAAAGCCTGAGGGGGCTTGGCCCTTGGAGGTTTGAAGGGAGCTCACTGAGGTTAATCAGCTTCATGGGTGGCCCACACTGTGCTGGGGGTCACCAGAGCATTGACACTAATAAGACCCTGATACACACTGGATCCTTTGGCAGGCACCTAAACCCTCTTGTCCCCACAAGAACCATGCACCTGACCACAAGCAGGCCCAGGAGGCAAAATCAGGAGGGAGGATGGTGCCACCTGGGCCTGTGGAGGCATGAAGCACCTCCCATGCTGGAGTCTGTGAGATGGAATTGAAAATGCAGCTCTCTCTTCTCCTCTAGCCTTGGGCCCTGGGTCACTCAAATGTTTGGTTCCCTCAAGGGACAGAGAACACATGCTATCCTCAGCCTGCCAAGCTCCAACTGAGACCAGTGGACTCTGGGTTGTGTGTTGAGGGCCTGTGGTATCTGAGCTGCATGGGTGTGGGACCAGCTGACATCTCCTTCTCCCCAGGAGCTGTTCAGGAAGGTGGTGCCCTTTCATTGCCTGGGCTCTATTTAATCCCAATGCAACAAAAAGTGCAAGGAGCATGTAGCACCCACTGTCCATGTCATCATCATCCATCTCAACCATGTGACCAAGTGTGCCATCAAACCTGCCTTGGGGACAAGAGTATGAAGGCTCCAGATAGGGCCAGGGTGGTGGAGCACTAGATTGAGGTGGCCAGGGTATGCTCAGGGCACCCTCTCTGGAGCCCTGGAGCCCTTCTGTTCTCTTATTGGCTCTCAAGCCTCCAGGCCCTCCCTGGCCTGTAGCAGAACCCTACACTATCCTCACTTCCCACCCAAGCTACAGTCTCAGGTTGAGTGAGCATATCCCTCTCTGGGTCTACAGGTTGACCTCAGGGACTCCTTGGATGTCTGTCTCATCCAAGAGAGGAGATGTCAGCTGAAGGGACTGTTGCTGGATCAGGGGGGACACTCAGACCACACTGCATGACTCATTCTTTCTCCCTCCCCAGGAGTGCCGAATCCTCAAGATCTTCTCATTCTACATCATCCTCTCTACTCTCAAAAGCCACTCAATTCACCATCTGAAGAAGACATGGGAGGAAGCTTCCAGGTTGGCAGACCTCTCTCCAGAGACACCAGGTTGGACCAGGGACCCACAGGCTTGGGCATCTCACATTAAGTAGCCTGGGAGGCAGCACTTCTGGACAGGGGCCAGGTGGGGTGGGGATCTAGGTCTCCACATGACCTGAGGTCACCTGTTCTGTCTCAGCACTGGTTTCTCTCCTCTGTGAGTTAAATGGGAGAATGTCAAGTGTGCTTCTCAGAAACTCACTCAGTCCAATTGAAATCTACATGTGTCAGAAACAGCTGCTCTTGAAATGGGAATGGGGATCCCTATTGTGCCCACCTGAGAGCTCATCTCCCAAGTCCCATGATGTCCTGCAGCATCCAGAGATACCTAGTTTTAGCACCACTCACCCAGGCGGTCCATGTCCCAGGAGGCTAAAATAAAGTGAATTAGCCCTTACAACCTCCCTCACACTGTCAGCTTTCTCCTTCCTACTTGCCCTCTTGCAGGGACAGCTTCCACTTCTTTCAGACACTGTATGAGATTTTCTCAAATGACAACAACTACTCAGAGTGCAGTGAGTTGATCATCAAGGTAAAGAGGGGCCTGGGGCATCAGGACTCAGGAGGTGGGGTTGTTAGTTTGTCACTGAAAACTTCTTAAAAACATCCAGTCTGGCCTATTCTGGATGAAGATGAAGAGGGATATGCTGTTTCATGAGCAGGTGGGTGGCAGTTGTAGGGCATCAGGCTATGGTTATTGGAAGTGGCTGGGATGTTCCAGGAGGAAATGAACTGGCAGGAAAAAATTCTCCCTCCACATGGGAGGGTCTTATAACTGTGCCTCATTACTAATGATGTGTTTGCCAGAGAGCTATGAGAAATATATGGGAGACAGGAAATCACAGTGGTCCTTACTGACCATAACTAGAAGCTTCCCCATAAAAAATGAAGCAATTCTTCAATGCTCAGTACTCCTGGCAGCCCCCACACTACCTGGACAATCAGACAAGGCATCATGGAGACATATTCCTGAGTGGACCATGTCCCAGAGTCCCAAGATGGCCAGAAAGTGAAGGTGCCTGCCCACCTCTTCTCATGTTGACTCTCACCTTCACCCTCCCTCTCCTGTGCTGGCTTGGCCTTCTCTGAGTCCACAAAGAGATTAAGGATTGTTGACACCTACAGTACTTCTAGAGTTTCCTGGAACTTCTCAAAGAGCCCTGGGATACCCCAAGGCTCCAGGCCTTCCGCTGATCTAGCTGTCAACCAGTTGGAGCAGTTGACCACTGCATCATCACAGAACTCCTCCATTGTCACTTTAGCGTCTGGAGGAAAATCCTTGTGATGGTTAGGCTAATGAGTCAACTTGGGCAGGTAGTTGTGTCTAGTTGTTTTGTCCAGAAAACACTGGGTTAATTGTAATACAAGAACATCTGTGGACTTCGATCCTCAGTGAGTTTATTGTGTGGATAGCTGATTACATCTGCATCAATCAGGGAGATTGCATCAGCAATGGGTGATGCTTTCATCCAAATCAGTTGAATGCCTTAAAAGGGGAAGTGATTTCAACATTCAGAGAGAATTTCCCCACTCATCATTGGACAGACAATTTCTCCCAGAAAATCATCAAGGACCTTTCATTGGACTTTCATTGGAGCCGCTGGTTTGCAGTCTGCCTGTGGAACCTGGACTTGTGCATCCCCATGGTCACATGAGAGACTCTTATAAAATCTCATATTATTGACAGATATCTCCTGTTGATTCTGTTTCCTGAGAGAACCCTGACTAATACAGCTTGGTACCGGGAGTGGTTATTGAGGAACAGAGTCTTAAACATGGAGTGTCTGAGGTGGTTCTGGGAGTTTTGTAATTGGCTTTCTACTCTAATTGGACTCAGGGGTACTAATGACTCCCTTTCCAATAATGAAGAGGATGCTAACAGTCCATGGCATAAACTGGCAATACAGATATGCAAAATAAAATCGCTGGATTCCTCTACTTACATGATTATAAGAAACAAGGATCTGGGTGAGAGTGTTTTCAACACTTTAACAGAATTTTGTGGAGTCAAAAAGTATAATAGTGTTGGCTGACTCCTCCTAGATACTCTGGATACAGTTATGAAAGAAAGAGATGAGCTAAATTCTTCAAAATTGAAACTTAAATGCCACATGAATGATATGAAAATTTTATGTGTGCCTTGAAAGAAAATCTTGTCCCCTTTTCCCCCAGACTTGAGATATCTGAGAATCAAACCCAGACTCTCATTGTATGAGTAGCAGAATTACAGAAGAAACTAAAACCTCAACCTCACAGTGTTTCTGCAATTAAAGTGAAGGCATTGATTGGAAAGGAGTGGAACCCTGAGGATTGGGATGGAGACATATGGGATGATGATAATATTGGTGGGGACATTGGAACCTTAAATTCTGCTAAGACTTTACCAGAAAAACCTGTGATGGCCTGCCCGTGGAACCCACACCTTGTCAACCTTGTATCATTCAACCTCCAGCCTGCCCCAGAGAGTCTGGATCTCCTCCCAGCCCTGAGGCAGGAACCAGCCTAACTAGAGCAGGCACTGCCCAGTCTCCAGCCTACCCCATAAAGTCTGGACCATCTCTCAGTCATGAGGCAGGTACTAACCAAACTCCAGCATATGCTGCCCAACTTCCGGTCTGCCTGAAGAATCTGCCTTCCAACCTCTGCCTAAAGAGATTAATCCTGTCTCACCAGAAGAAAATGCAAAGGAATGCCCTGAGGTCAGCAGCTGGCAAGACATCTCTAATCCTTCTCCTTACCCACCCCTACCACCTCTCTCGTCTTTGAGACCTACTCTTAGACTAAAATCACAACAAGCACCCAAAGGTGAAATACAAAGTGTGACCCATGAGGAAGTATGCTATACTCTGAAAGAACTGCATTAATTTTCCAACATATATAGACAGAAATCAAGGGAATATGTGAGTGAATGGATTCTAAGGGTGTAGGATAATGGTGGAATGAATATAGAGTTGGATCAGGCTGAATTTATTGATATGGGCCTAATAAGCAGAAATTCTGGATTCAACACCGTAGCTCAAGGGGTTAGAAAGGGTTCTAAAAATTTGTTTGGGTGGCTGACTGAAACAAGGACCAATGGCCTAGAATTTCTGATGTTGAGTTGACTGATTTGCCCTGGTACACAGTAGACAAGGGGATTCAAAGGCTTAGAGAGATTGAAATGCTAGAATGGATTTACCATTTGAGACCTGCCTACCCACCCCAGGAATTCCAGAGGACACACCTTTAACCAGGACTGTGAGGAATAAGTTTGTAAGACTAATTCCACCTTCTCTGAAGATCTCTGTGGTTGCTCTTCTCTGCAGTACAGATATTACTGTAAGGGAAGGCTGTAATGGAATTGGAATCTTTAAACATTATGAGGATGATGGAATCTCGGTCCGGTAAAAGACAAGTATCAGCAGTTAATCGCCAAAGTCAAGGTGGGCATGGCTACTGCAATGAAAGCCAGGTTCAAAGCAGCACACAGAATAGTCTGAGTAGCATGGAGTTATGGCATTGGCTAACAGATCACGGGGTACTTAGAAGTGAAATACATGGACACTCTACTAAATTTCTTCTGGATCTGTATAAACAGAAGAGTTCTATGTCTAGTGAACAAAACCGTAACTCAAATTACAGATGCAAAAAATCACGGCCAGCAGAAATGCTTTCTGAAGGTATGGGAACATGGATTGGGTAATGGAAGAAGGTAGTGATAAATATGAACTTCGACCATGTGACCAGTTACAGAAATGAGGACTGTAATAGTCATGAACCCTTCTTCATTGTTTCATTATGAGTATGATTGTATAGGTACACAAAATGAATTTCTTCATTTTCTTCCCTAACCTTTTCCCTTATCATATGAAAAGTTGTATTAATTTCATGCCATAATATTTAAGGATGTCAAGTTTAAGAGTGAATATTACCTAAGGACTTGCACCCTATTCTGTGAGGAATTGATGCATTTCCAGTTGTACACAGGGGTGTTGAACATTGTTATGTGGAAATATATATGTTTGCTTGTCTGTTATTGTGTTTACTTGGAGACTAAGTATGGTTTAGGGTAATGTGTATGGTTCCTGAGTTGACAAGGGGTGGTCTGTGATGGTTAGGCTAATGTGTCAACTCTGCCAGGTTATTGTGTCCAGGTGTTTGGTCAATCAAGCACTGGGTTAATTGTAATACAAGAGCATTTGTGAACTTCAGTCACCAGTGAGTTTACTGTGTGGATGGCTGATTACATCTGCATCAATCAGTGAGATTGCATCAGCAATGGGTGATGCTTTTATCCAATCAGTTGAATGCCTTAAAAGGGGAAGTGATTTCAACATTCAGAGAGAATTTCCCAGCTCATTTTTGGTAAGTCAGCTTCTCCCAGAAACTCATCAAGGACCTTTCATTGTGCTTTCATCAGAGCCCCTGGTTTGCAGCCTGCCTGTGGAACCTGGACTTGTGCATCCCCATGGTCATGTGAGAGACTCTTATAAAATCTCATATTATGGACAGATATCTCCTGTTGATTCTGTTTCCCAAGAGAACCCTGACTAATACAATCCTCTTCCTTGTCCTCCATCAAACCCAAGGCCACCCAGACCAGCCACAAGTGCCATGACACATGGCCGCACTATAAACAGAATGTGGGTGACTGCTGCATTGTCTGCATCAGCTTGCTTGAAGCCAATGACAAGTACAAGAATATCCTGGCAATCTGGGTGTGCAGCCATCCCTGGGACTCTTCAGAGGTTCAGGCAGTAGACACATAAGGAATGACATGTTCCCTCCCTGCCATCTGGGAGCAGACTTCCTAGTGGGTGGGGAAAGACAGACAGCCACCTCCAGAGGCAGGAAGAGCATGAGTTCAATGGCAGTCAGTGCTCAGGACAGTTGACATAGGGGCTCAGCCTGGCATGCTGAGTGAGGAAGGCCTGGGAAGGGTTCTGTGAAGCAGCCCCAAAGAGGAGGAGGAGAGAACAGCCTGTCAGGCCCAGGGAGACATGTTCTTGGCTGGCCTGAGGAAGAGTCTGGATGCCAGGGTGAATGAGCAAGGGTCAAGGGGAAGAGTTGATGTCAGAGAGGGAGCTGTGTCACATCAGGCCCTGTGAGCTGCTGGACAGAGCTTGACTTTCTCACATGGGGAGATGGAAGCCACTGCTGAGTCAGAGCAGAACGAGAACAGAAGGTGACCTTTGGCCTCAAAGTGGAGGTTGGGTTGGTGTGTGGAGGCACTGGCAGTGAGGGTTTGCTGCTGTGACCCAAAAGGGAGGTTGGGGTCTGCCCCAGGGTGATGGCCATTGAGGAGTGAGCAAGAGACAGATCCTGGATGGGATATGCAGATGGAGTCACCCCAGCCCCCACTGCACAGAGGTTGACCGAGCTGCCATGTGAAACACTTGCCCAAGGCTGCACCTCTCTTGTGGTGAGGAATGGGTGCCATTTTACTAAGCTGTCACTTGTTCAGCCCTTGATCTGAGCCCTGCCTGTAGCTTGGCCCTCATGGTTAAGGCAACTGCAGTCTGAATCTTGCTGACCACAGCTGCATCCTGGAGTCCAGGGCAGTCCTGGTGTGCCATAGATTGTCATCCATCCCCTCCTCCTCTCTGACATCCAGGCTTGCACTAGATGTTGTGTGCTCTGCCCTGGGGTTTCACTGCTACCTGGCTTTGTCCTGGAGTGACAGGGTCGGGGCATGGGCACTTCCTGAGGGCAAGCATCTCCAGTGTTTGGGAGGCAGGAGGTGACAGAGAGAGACCCAGACTTCACTCCTCAGTCCCCATCTTCTGCCACATGGTCACCTTTTGTCCTCAGGCCCTGGGAGACCATAGCATTTGTGCAGGCTGAGGACCCAGGGGACAGGGTTCAGCCTACTGGGCAGGAGTTTAGACCCACATTGGGAAACAACCTCAAGTCAGAGGTGGAGGTTCATGTAGGAGATGGTGTAAGGAATGACTGGAAAGAACCCCTCATTCCAAGGAGGTCTCCCCAGGGGAGCAAGAGAAGACAGTGAGGCCCCTGTAGTCCCAGACCTGACCAGAGGTGGCTCTATAGGGTCTCTGGCAGCTGCACTCTGGGGGAACCCATGCCCTGAGGGCCTGTTCCGGGTGACCGACCAAGAAAGGACTCCAGCCATGATCTGCAAGGCCTGGAAGAACACAACTTGGATGGGGACAAGCCAGAGGGCTGCAAGCTGGTGCAAAATATTTCAGGATCAAAGTAATTTGGGGGGTGAGTTAAAGAGTGTGGTGGTTGAGGGGTAGGTTGAGCACCATGTCCCCAGTCTGAAGGTCTGTGGCCCCCTGGCCCCAGTGTACATGACACCAGGGTGGGTAGGCACCCTGTCCACAAACAACTCTGCCCAGATCAGCCCTCAGTGCCCACAGCATCTTCTCCCTACCTGATCCTTCTCCCTTGTGTACCCTTCCCTGGACATGACCCAGGCTTTGGGAAACCAAGTTCAAAGCTAACAACATTGAGGCACCCAGAGAAAGGGCTTTTCACCATGGTCCATGAGCAAGATGGCCAAGCAGAAGGGCTCAACTTGAAAAGCATCCTCTGGATGGAATGGGTGGCTGCACCTCCAAAAGTACCATGATTGGTGGACACAAGCACCAAATATGCTACACGCCATGACTCTATAATAGTGAAAAGTAGACAAAATCTCCTTGATCCACTTAGGAGGCTCTAGGGAGTTGGCTCAGTATTCTAGAAAGTTGGAAAAGGAAAGAATCCAGAACAACACAGACCCAGAGTCAGGTGTCCTGGGCTCTGAGGTTTTAGATCAGTTTCTCAAGCACCTAGGCCTGCTTCTCAGTCCCCAAAGAGGTGAGAAATTTATCCATCATATGTGTAAATGGTATGTTTGTGCAGAGTAAAGTTAACTGTATTCTTGTCAGTGAGCTGAGCCCCTCTCCCAGCCAGTAGCCCAGGCAAATTAAAATGACTCCCACCATTTCTAGAAGTTGTTTCTAAATCTTCCCTCATCTTTCAAATGGGAAATGGGAGCTATGAGGTGTGAAAAAGGGCAGAAAGACACATCCTACAGAACAGGAAGACTAAGGACTGGAGAGATTAAGAAAGGAGATGAGTAGCCACACCACAGAGGCCAGAGCAGGAATTCCAGCCCAGTGTTTCTTTCTAGCTGGCTCTAGGACAGGAATAGAGGAAGGAAATAGGATCAAAGTGTAAATAGTTGCTGGTTATCAGGTACTTCCTGGTCCTGGAGGCCTTCAGGGACCCTGCTTGGGAAGCCTGGGCAAGGGCTACCCTTGTCTGGGCCCCAGTGGTCTTCCCCTGAGTAGTGCTGGATTCAGGGGCCATGCACTGGGTTCTAGTAAGCCAATTTCAGCACAGAGATCCTAAGCAGAGAAGACAGCAGGGGGTGTGGTGGGGGAGTGGATGACTGTATTGGGAAAAAATTTAGTGAGTATTGTTCAAACCTAAAAGTGAAACATCATGCAAGAAACAATCAGAAAACCATGTTTTGCTAGTCAGCATTTTTCATATTTCAGGAGGAGTGATGAGAACTAGAACAGTGGGCACATTAGGGATGCTTTGTAACAAATAAGAACAGATAGGATACATTCCAGGGAGTGTTGTGTTCCTCCCTGGGAAGGCTGACCACCTTCTCAGGGACTGATGCATAAACCTTGAAATGTACTGCCTGGGGAGTGTTGTGTTCCTTCCTGAGGAAGCTGGCCACTTCCTCGGGAATTGATGCGGGACTTGCAAGTTGGCATCTATAGTATCGACTTCATCGATTATGAATGCAATAAAAGGTACAGTCCCTGGTTAGTCCAGTTGAAGTCTCACCCTAGGAAAGGGTGCTCTGCACAGGTGTTTCCAATCAAGACTCTGGTATCAACTGCTGATTCAGGACATCCCAGCTGAGTGCTAGATAATAGTGAGTTTGTATGTAAGACTGTTCTATTTTTCTGTCATTTTGTGACTGTTCAATATTGATTTAATCTTTTGATTGATTATGTTATTCTTGTTTCTCACTCTAATTGTCAGTATAGACTTATTAAACTAGATATGCATATAGACATTTATATTGTATTCATCTGGGACTCTGGCCAGAGGTGGGCCAGGTATGTTGGTGTGTCCCCTGCTTTGGTGAGCATGTGTGTACATGTATGCATATAATGAAGGATTGGGATATAGCAGTTTGGACCCCTGTTTATAAACAATCCTTCACTTATTTTGCATTCTTTCAATTATTTACAAAGCTTCACTAACTAGATATATATATGCATGTATATATATATATATAGCATCCATCTGAGACTCTGGCTGGAGGTGGGCCAGGTGTGTCAGTGTGTCCCCCAGTTTGGTGAGCCTATATTTATATGTATGTATATCATGAAGGATTACAATGCAGTAGTTGGACCCCTGTTTGTAGACAATCTTTTGCCTATTTCATATTCTCCCAATTATGAGCAGAAGTTTAACAAAATTAATAAATATATATTTCTGTATTGCTTTCTTATGCTTGAGTTAATTAAACCATCATATGAATCTATATACACACATATAGCAAAGCAGTAGCAAAACATTTTATCTAGCAGAACAATGACCCCTTGGCAGCTCCATTCTGAGGAGCTTATTTTGAGTTATATTATATGTTAATATGTTTGTAAACTCAAGTACAGTTTTTTGGGGGTGAGGTGGTGGGAGGGTTAGAAAATTCAAATAGAATCATTTGCTGTAATCCTCAAATGGTCAACTGTCAGGCCATGTGTCTGAAAACTGTTGTGTAGCAAAAACTTCACTCTGGGAACCAGAGTGGCAGCAAGGCAGGGGTGCTGGGCTTGTCACAGTTCCAAGGATGCAGTCTGCATGGAAGTCATCTTTAAAAAGGCAAAGTAAAGTGGTGGAATCATAAAAAAAATTTGAGTTATGAGTCAGAGTCACTTTTAAAACAAATGTCCTTGATTTTTACCTGTGCCTCTGCAGAGATTTTCCTTCAGGCAGGCATCATTCAGAGGGCTCCTTTTTGGTCCTGGAGTTGGATTGGGGGATTCAGGTCCCTGGCTGGGGTCTGCTTTCATGAGGGCACAAAGGGTTGGGGTGTCCTGTGGTCCCTCAGAGCACAGCTGGCAATACCCTGTCCCACTCCCCACTGCTGCAGATCCCAGACAGCATGAATGTGTACTATGCTATGCATCCCTCACCCAAATATCATTTTCTGCTTGTGAAGTGGAACACACCCATGAATGACAAGGTCAAGAACAGAGCTATCTCAGCCTTTCTGGGGAAGAAGCAGAAGGGACCCAGGTTCCAAAAGGAGAAATTCTCACTGGCTCCTGGTACCCATTAGCCTTAGGGTCCCCCTTCCCAGGTCTGACTGGCCAAATAGTTTTTCTGACCCCAAACTCAGTGGGCCAGGCCAGGCAGGCATTTCCCTCCCCACCAGCCAGTCTGGGCCACCCCCAGACTCCACTTAAACTCCTGTACCTCTCCTGCTGCAATGCATGACTCTGCTCTTTGAAAGGCTGTCCTGGGCTTCTATGACCAGTCCTCTCACTTAGGGGACCACTGTAGTTCTCACCTGGAGCCCTTGAATGACATTTGTGACATTCCAGGGTTCCGAGTACAAACTCCTCCCATGCTAGCCTTTTTCAGGAGTGAGGAAGTTTCTGCTCTCTCCCACCTGTGTCCCCCCAATTCTCAGTAGTGGATGGAGAGACCCTCCTCACCAAGCCCACTCTTCACCAAGTGAGAGAGGAGGGGCCCAGCTGGGTCCCAGTTTTCTCAAATCTCATGCCACCACAAGGGAAACACCCACTGTCTCTGGGACTTTATGAGACTATGTGAGACATGGTTAGTTGGAAAGAGAATTTGGGTGAGATTGGAAAACATTTGATTTTATGAATAAACAGCAAATACACACACACACACATATATATATACATATTGAGGAGGGACAATATTTATCTATTGTAAATAGTAAATGTTAGATGTGAATATTTTATTATTAAAGTCTTGTTTCAACTACAGCCTCAGAGTTGATGATTTGTTCTCTCATTTACTGTGTTAATTGACATGATTTGAAGCCTCTCACATTGCTCATTCAAATAAGAAATCAGACAGACTCATCAGTTTATTTTAGAAGGGAGAAGTGGGAAGAAGAAACCAACCACCTTACCCTGGCTTACTGATGCAAACACAGAAATCTGCTTTCACAGAGAAAATGTGCATTTCAGTATCAATACACCTAAAAGGAGCTGAGTCCACCCATGAGGACCATCAGGATTTAGATTTTGAAGGTACTTCCATTCTCAGGAGTCTTTCCTGACCCCAGACAGGGCAGTGGCTGCCTTTATACCACTTTGGAAGAAGGACATTTTCTGCTTCTTGGCTGAGGTTTCATTTGAGCACCAATTAGGAACTTGTAGTTTTCAAGGGCAAAGTCAAGATTTACATCAGCACTAGTTACAGAAAAAATTAGAACACAGCTTCCAGTGTTAAAAGGAAAAGTATAGAGGAAGAATTTTAGCACATGGTCCACGGGGAGCAGAACTTTGCATCCTCAGTCCCCCTGTAGGGCCCCATGGTCAAATCTTTACCTGAGATTTCATGCTTTGGGATCCTTATCCCTGATACCAGAATTCCTTTTCCTTATGAGCTGCAG
>JAQZBX010055993.1:0-18284 GCA_029593785.1 Cabassous unicinctus
CATGGTGAATAAAAACAGACAGCTGACAGGCTGCCTTTGTATCCTGAGTGTCATTCCACATCTCCATGATGTCTGGCTATAAAGCAGTTGAGACTGTTTCCTGCCTTCCTCACTTCCCTGAATATTCTTACAGAAAGTCCCATCGATAAAAGTAACTTAAAGTAGTCTGTTCCCCAACCTGATGCTTAACAATTATATATCACAATCTCATACCCATGATTCATAAGCTACATTGTAAAGGCCTTTCCATTCGATCAAAGGTTCTGTCAGCAAAAAGTGACCCACTTAACTTCGATGTCTTCCCCTTAGAACTGCAATAAAGACTTCAATTTACATAACATGGATTCTAGGTTACCTAGACAGGACTGAAATTACCATCTCATTAAGCACATGTGACTCAGGGAACGCCATACTTTTTTTAAAAAGGCAAGGTAATTTTAATTATCACCTACATTAAGGTGGATATTATAAACAATTAGCAATCCAGGCCCTACATATAGCACAGGGTTAATCAATGGGTTGGAAAAACCACTGTTCCTCTAAATTTCTGAGTGTTTTGCTTTCCTTTTCTATATTCTGTGCTGTGAAGGGCCATAATTAGACCCAGTTACTCTAGTGACAATGTGATTCACCAAAATCAGCTCAGTAGGAAATGACATCTTTTGGAATAAAAAGAACTTAGAGAACTTGGGAAGTTTTTCAGTGCATTAGCTTTTGAGGCATCTCTCTAACCTCAGAACGCAGGGCCTTTTCTATACTTTTAAGGACTCACAAGAGCAAAAAGGCTTCTTTTTAATTGAGTAACTTAAAGCCTACTTGGCATTGGTTCCAATTTGAACTAATCAACCATAACAATATTTTGAGAAAATTAATGCCCAACTTACTCTGAAGCATTTCAAAACCCCTAGCAGAGTACCTGGCACATACTAGGCATTTATTAAAATTAATTGAAAGGGAAGCAGATGTGACTCAAGTGGATGGGCATCCGTCTACCATATTGAAGGACCCAGGTTCAATCCCTGGAACCGCCTGGTAAAATTTAAATAAAAAGGCAAGCAGGCAAGCCCCAGGCCCACGTGGACGCGCAGCAAGTGCCCCGCCTGTATGCAGCAAGCTACAAGCGAGCAGAGCCACGCAGCAAGATGATGACGCAACAAAAGAGAGACGCAGGGGAGAGTCAAGGTGAGACGCGCCAGAAACCAGGAACTGAGGTGGCGGCAAGTGACAGGGTGCCGCTTTCCCACTTCAGAGGTCCCTAGGATCAAATCCTGGTGAAACCTGGAGGAGAAAAATGAGAAGGCAAGAAACAGACACAGAAGATCACCCAGCGAATGAGCACAGACAGCAAGTGGGGGTGGGGTGGGGTGGGGTGACTTATAGAACAGTACACCAAAAGCAAAAAATAGTCAATTAAAAAAAAATTAATTGAAAGAAAGATGATCATGGTGATCATTTATATTGACATTTGCCTCTTTGGTAGATTTTTCAGAGTTTGTTGTTTATTCTAATCTAAATTTATCTGCCTAAACACTCAGTTATTAGGGTAATTAGAGAGTTAACTCTTGAAGCGCTGTCTGTGGCTTCTGTTTTTCCTGCTCCTTCCAATGCTGGTGAACATGCCACCCACATCACAGTAGAAAGCAACCCTACCTATTCCATTTTATTCTCAAGCTTATTTAATCATAAGCTCTAAAGTGTACATGAAAAAATAAAACAGAAGGATATTATTAATTAGAAGGGAATTGTAAATCAAACAGTAGATCTATGATTCAACTAAACAGACAATGTCTTTTACTAATTGCCAAGACTGACTATTTGAATAATTATCCAAGTAATTTTGCATGAAGGTTTGCCTTCCTCTAAATATTCTAGATTTTATTCTTGTATGGAGCCAGAAAATCAAAGAGCTGTGTACCTAGGCCATGTTGTTGTGACTCCTCATAGACTCGCCTGTGATGAACCATGCTTTAGTGCAATTCCACTAGGCTGCATGAGGGCTTGAAAGGAACAGCAACTGTTTTGTTTTTACTTTATAGAGACTGTAAATCTTGGCACATAATACATGTGCAATAAATATTCATTGAATGAATGAATAAATGAATTTCCTCCATGCTCTGACCGCTAAGCTTAGAGACAAATGTTTTGCCTGATAAAATTAATTGCCATAGGTGGATCTGCTGGCAGGATTTGAGTTCTGGCATTATCTCTGTCTTCAGCTTATTTTCTTGGGTTAATTTTATCTTTATTCCATTTATTCATTCATTTTACCCTTTAAGCCATGTTATATCCTTTCCTGGAAAAACAAAATGGGATAAACATGCTGCTGAAGATTTGATTGAAAAATGCCACAGTTTGTGATGACTCTATAGCTTTGGCTAAAATCATCTTAAACTTGCCTGTTTTCTATTCCTCTTCTGTCATCCCCTCAGAATAATTATTTCTATTTTTTAAAATGTATTATTAATCTGTTCTCTATTATCGACCTGGACCTTCTTCAAAAGCAGAGATGTTGTAATATTTTATTCACCTTTGTATGTTCGCAAAAAAACCAATACACAGTAGATGCTGGATCAATGTGTGTTAGTGTCATTTTGGAAAATGAATGAGAGAGCAATTTAAAATTGTGAAGATAGGCTGAATAATAATTTAGATTTTGGGGGGAAATACAGCATGGGTAAAACAGAAAAGGCTTACTTAAACTAAAGCGCAGCTTTGGGGGTGATTTAGTGTGTGTAAGCATGGTGAGGGGCAGATTATGAACTGCTGGGTGTACTATTACCCAATTCTCATCAGAATTCTTTTCCCAGTTAAGTGAAAATACTCTCTTATGACATTTCTTCCCAGGACTCAACAGAGATGGATTCTAATAGCAGACATTTAATTCTGTACCTTTAAAACTAGATTAAGCTTATGCTAAGATCGATTTCTACCCTGGTTTATTTCCTCTGCTTTCAACCTACAGGCCTTGCCACAAATCAAAATTATGGCTCTCTGACCTTTTTGATAAAAATAACAGCTTCCTCAGTGTGATCATAACTTTTTTAAATCCTCAATTCCCTTTCATATTTATCACATGAAAGTAAAATAATGATGCTATAAATATCACATAAAGGGAAGCGGATGTGGCTCAGTTGTTGGGGCTCCCGTTTACCATATGGGAGGCCCCGGGTTCGATTCCCAGGGCCTCCTGGTGAAGGCAAGCCAGCCCGCATGGCGTGGTGAGCTGACGCAGCAAGATCTCGCAACAAAGGGAGACAAGCAGACACAGAAAAACACACAGCAAATGGACACAGCGAGCACAAGCAGCAAAGGAGGGGTAAATAAATAAATAAATAAATAAATCTTTTAAAAAATATATATATATATCACATATGTGTACACTGTGGAAGAAAAAAATACAAATGGACAGCATGATGAGGAGAAAAGAAATTACCATGGATACTTAAGTAAAATATGACACCTACTTCTCTAAGTGGCTGTCCAAATATTTTGATCAACTAGAACTTTTTAAATAGACTCTTACTTTAAAAATAAGCTGGACCATTGATTGACAACAGTTTTTTCTTATGCAGATTTTTGCTGTAAAATATTTGTGGTAAAGAGTTTTGATGTGTTCTCCTTCTGAGGACAAGTATACCTAATATTTTATGCTGACACCCCTACATCCCGAAGAGCTAATACTGGCTCCAGTCAAAGAGTTCCAAAGGGCTAAGGAAAAGAGCCAGGATAGCTAGATGTACTGGCCTGGAAAGATGTCCAGGGCTTATTGTCCAGTGAAAAATGAAAATGTGGAAGAATATGAACAGCACGAACTCATTTGTGTAAAACCAAGACAAAAAAGTACCTATGTATTTGTTTTTGTCCCCCAGTGTGTCTCTCCCATGCCAACCTCCTTTCTGATGCTATAGCTCTTCTTTCTTATAGGGAACTTCTCCTATGTTTGGGTGGGCTGATGCCAAGGCTTCCTGTGTCACGAATGATGTGTTCTTTCTCCTGGGAATGCTAAACTGGCAGCACTGCTAAAGGCTGCACTACTAAGGTAAGCAGAAAGCAGCAGCTCTGAGAGTCAGAGGCAGAGACAGTCTCTGTACTCCTAGAGCCAGTTCTCAGTTGCAAAATACAATATCTTTCCTGTGTGTTTGTGTTGGGGAGTGGAGATGGGGCTACTTAACAGAGTTTGAAACTGGATTTCTCCAATTCTCAGCAGAAATTTTCCTTATACAAGAACAGTCAAAGAAGTATGCAACATTCCTGGCTTTGAAGATGGAGGAAGGGGGCCAGGAGCCAAGGAACATGGGCAGGCTATAAAGGCTGGAAAAGGCAAGGAAACATCTCACCTAGAGGTCTCAGAAAGTAACACTGCTATTGATTTTAGTCCAGTGAGACCCGTACTGGACTTCTAACCTACAGAATGGCAGGAAATAAATTTGTGTCATTTTAAGACACCAAGAACAATTTCCTAATACAGAAAGATGTAGAAAGTTTTTAGGATTCCACAGCATTGTCTCTGGGGAATGAGAAAGGCGTAAGAGGGGATAACAGAAGATTTTATATAAACAAGCATGCATTATTTTATTAGTCTGAAAAACTAATTTTAAACATGTTTAAGAATGGAACCAGAATAAAAGCCAAGAATCACAAGGTTCAACACCCACCCAGGAGAGTCAGAATAGCAACTGCTTTATAAATCCAATAGGGCAGCACTGATGTGGCGTGTGAGGAATTCCAAGCAGCATCATAATCATGCTATTTAACAGAAGGGATCAACCACTGAGCCAACACATCCCATTACCACACCACAAATTCTGTCAAACCAAGTGCTTCCAGCAAGTCTGATTTCATTGGAAGGTTTCATCCTACTGAGCAGGGGCAGGGACATAACTATCAGATATATTCTTGTAGCTGATTTTGGAGACAAGACTAGAGGAGGCAGAGAAGAGAAGCCTGAATAGTAATTGGCCTAGGATTACAATTTAGCACACTTCTCAATAGAAAAACAACAAATTGCCAACAAATTGCTATGCTAATGAAGAACTGCCCTGCTCTGCAATGAGCCTTTACTATAAGATAAAAAGACAACTCATTTATGCCACTCTGTAGAACTAGCTGCCATTCAGGAGGTCTCCTGCTGAATTTTAAAAGGCTTCATGTAGGGAAAAGGGGAGTTGGCTGCTTTGGTCATGTTTCTCTCCAGGCATTCTCTTTTCCAGGGCTTAAGACCTAACACCAGAGAGCAAGCCAGTCTAGGGTGCAAGCCAACTGTGGCTTTCTACTAATGAATGCCCAGAACAGAGGTTTCTTTAAGTAAGTTCCTCAAGAAGTTTTAAAAAAGGAAAATATCTGCCTCCCTCAGAAATCTCCCTCTCCCATAACTAACAAATAAGTAAACTGAACACACACCTTTTCTAAATCCAGTTCATTTTACTTCAACATGAGACATAAATCTGGTATATTCTGCCAAGCTTAGGAGAAAAGATAGTGTACTCACTCGGTTAGTGTAAGAATACCTTTTGGTCTGTCTCAGAAGTTTATGCCCAGAGAACAAGGGCAACAAAACATAACCCAAATCCCCTTGCTGCTGTTTAGATTGGTCATTTATCAAGAGTGACAGGGAGGTTGAAGGAAAAAGCCAGGGACATTTCTACTTCAAATTACAGAAGATTTATACATTTTCCTCTCCCTTCCCCCCTTTTTTCTAACTTCCTCCTATAAGTTTAAAAAGGAAATGGTTAGAGAGAAGAAGAAAAACTGCAAGTCCAGAGGCCTGGGCTAAAGTACCACATACAAGGTATATGAATAAAGCACACTAAGGATGTATATAATCAGGTCTCTTTGGTCTTTTCCACTTCCAGGAACAAACTGAGGTCAATTTAGTTCCCAATTTAAGGAGGGAAGGTTAATTCAATAATTCAGGCAGAGAATTCATTTCAAATATAAAATAGAATTTTAAGTCGTTTTGCTGTAAAAGCAAAAGCTTTAAACATTATACTTATTGAAGTAGGTAGAGTAGTTCTGGATTTTACTTACTTTATGTAGCATATCTTTAAAAAGAACTTAATGGAGATTACTATTGCACTATAGCCAGAGACCCTCGAAACTAGTTCTTACAAGGCTTTTAAATTACCTTACTATGTGCAGCTCAGTTCTTTCTTTGAACTTCCCATAGCTAAGCCCCTCCCCCAACCAAAAATAAAAATAATTATTTAAACAACTATTAAACTGACCAATTGCTTAATTAGGTGACACAAATAAAAATAATAATTTGGGTAATACCACAAAGCTTACAAAGTATTTACCCAAATCCAACTCTCAATCTTTGTAACTGTTTGTGTAACATGTGGAACAGGTATTATTACCCTGTTTTACTAATGGAAAAAAAAAAACAGTAAAATTACCACTCCCATTAATTTCCCTGAGACATGCCCCTCTGGCAGTTATCCACCTCTAAATAAGGGCCAGACTTCTTGTTTGGCAGCAGGTGATGGATCACTTACCAACACACAGGATGTTGAAACAGAATCCTTGAGAAGTAGACTTGTTGACCAGCTGGTCAGGGAGACTGTCAAATCCAACATGGCCAGAAAGGGACAAGTTTCGAAGCTCTTCATTCTGGAATTTCAGAGGGGAATTTTGAGAATCCATGAACCATGCCACCTAAGTACATTACAGACCACCCTCTCCCTTGTTCTCCTGTACACACATGGAAGGCACACCATCCTTGACTTCTGCATTACGGAAGGTACTAACAAGCCCAGAGCTATGCTCTTTCCACAAAATCAGTCTCCCAAAGCAGACTCTTACCCAGGGCATCTCATTCCTTGTTACAAATGTACTGGTCCAGGGAAATTTAAGCTTCTAGAAGTGGCTATTTCAGATACACATTAAGAGATTGGGCCCTTAAGTGACATTAAAAACTCTACCCATTTTAATAGCTTCCATCACTCAAGAAGGATCTTCAATTTACTTTCAATACATAGAAAAGAAAGAGAGAGAGAGAGAGAGAGAGAGAGAGAGAGAGAGAGAGAGAGAGAGAGAGAGAGAGAGAGAGAGAGAGAGAGAGAGAGAGAGAGAGAGAGAGAAAGAGAGAAAGAGAGAAAGAGAGAAAGAGAGAAAGAAAGAAAGAAAGAAAGAAAGAAAGAAAGAAAGAAAGAAAGAAAGAAAGAAAGAAAGAAAGAAAGAAAAAAAAAAGAGGCTTTTCCAGATACATAAAGGAGCTTTGAGAAGCTCACAGTGGAGGGTATACACTTGTTTCAATTGTGGAAATAATGTAACTGCCATAATGCAACATGTTTAAAATGAATTGGTGCCATCTCCTTCATCAGCTGTACCACCTTCTTGAACCTGCTTTGCTCTCCCCTATATAGCTCCCAGCACAGTTTCTGCACTCACTAGGTCTTCTCGGTGTTTACTGATAGAGACCAGAGTAAAGTAAGTACCATACATTAACATAGTCAGGTGATTTATGCCATGACATGAGATGGTGCTGACTGCCCCCCTCAACTCTGAATGCATTCCATGCATTGGTTGGTGATAATCTGCTAAATCTTTCATTCCCTGGAAAGCAGAGGTCCTTCAATTTACAATATCACAGTTATGGTTGAATTTACAGAAACTAGATATTGAAAAGTCTTCTCCTAGAAGACAACATCCCTCGTGTTCAGCTATGTTGTCAATGAACTTTATATTCAAATACTGAAGTTTGATTGGCAAAATGAATCCAAAGTTCTCTATTTTCCAAAGAAAAAGCCTGCAGAGGATCAAATAATTGATGCTTTTAAAAGACTGGCTAGGGAACAGATGTAGCTCAAGTGGTTGACTACCTGCTTCCCATGTTAGAGGTCCCAGGTTCAATCCCCGGTACCTCCTAAAAAAAGACTGGTTTTCATTATCTTCCTATTCATATTATGTTATATAATCATGAGGATTATTTCTTGTCATAGTCAAGAATCAAGACCCCATTTCTAAATCTCTATGGTCACTATATAGGCAGAGAAATGTGACACCATAAATGTAGTGATTTCAATGCAATGTTTTATGAACGATATAACTCCTAAGGTCCTTGCCAGCTCTAAAATTCTGATTTTGTGAAATAAAACCAAATCAATCACCACACTGTTGGAATACCATGGTGGCAGTTGCAAGTTTGAGGTCAATGGGACAGTGAACAAATGCTTAGCCTATGAATAGTTTCCTTGAAACTTGCCAACAGTGAAGATGAGACTCTAAAGTAGGCACTTAGCCTTGAACAGGATGGCGTGGCTGACAGTTCACTAAACGGCTTCCAGAGCAGGCCCCAGTGGGCAGCAGTTCTGGCTGCTGGCCAGACCTTTACTTGCAATGGCCCCAATTGTCATACCTGCCCCTTCCTCTTTAGATACCTCAGAGGTTCAGAGAGCAGGTATTTTTAGGCTGTTTACCACATCCACCAAGACTTGGGGGAGGAAGATTTGAAATGAGTCCTGGGCTATATTTAGACCTCTTTCCATCACAGCTGTGCAGTGGCTGTTGTGTATCAGGCGGGGAGAAGCCATCCCACCAGTCTTCACTTCTGTTGCTTGTAAGTGAAGGGAATAAAAAGAAACAAGGCAAGAGAGACGTTCAGCCTAGGTTCCTGCTCCTCTCCATCAAAATGAAAATTATTTGAATTTCCGGGAGGGAGGTTAGTCGTTAATTGCTCTGAATTCTAGATTGTTGGGTTTTTAGATACCAGATATTCATCCATGAGCCAATCCTGGGAAAGAATTAGAGTTAGTAATTATAGCTCTCATCCCAGAACCCAATGCTCAGCATCTCATATTCTCACCGTTTCCAAAACACCCGAAACCACCCACACACCCAGTGAGTATTTTTATACCCATTGAAAACCACATATAAAATGAGGTTATAAAACAGTTTGATCTTGAAATTCTTGAAATTTAAAGTTATATCTTTCTCTGTCTTATAACTTGGTTTTATATATACATATATATTAAATTGGGGTTAAATTTCATAATTTGACCCCAAGTCTCTGCCTGGTATTAAAGGAATCCTGAGAGTCATTGTCTATCAGAATGTGATTGGGAAAAGTAGAAATAGGAAATTCCTCTTTTGGTTCATGAACTGGCTTTAAAAACTGAGAAGTGCAGTAGCAAATACGAGGATCAGCTCTGAGCAATGAACCTGGTGACTCACACATAGCAGTTGAATTGAATTCCTACACTCCAGAATTTTATTGTGCCATGTTTATTGCTTCTTGCCTTAGCTGTCACTATCCAAGGAATCTCGGCTCTGAGTCTATAGGCTCTGAGTCTCATGTATTTTCATGTCATTAACACTATCTGGAAATGACTCCCCTAATTTTATCTCCAACCACAATCTCTTCTGCCTGGGTTCCAGATCTGAATTCCTATCATATCTTAGGTGGTCGTCTATACCTCAAACTCATGTGCACAAAATTTAAGTTATATTCCTCTATCCCAAACTCATTCCCTCTCCAGAGCTTCCTATTTCTGTGAATGGCACTTACCTATCCTTGAGACCCCCGCCCCAATCAATTCCCAAGTCTTATCAATGCTATATCCTTCTCTCTATTCCTATTAACAGCCTCCCAACTGGCCTCCCTGCCATGCTCCTCTCCCTCTCTAATTTTTCCTCTCTACTTTGCTACCAAAGATACTCACTGCTCAAATGCCAACAAGTCAAACTCTGGAGCTTGTAATCCCAGGCCCTCCCTGGGCTGAACCCAAATCTCTGTTCCCACTGTAGCCCCAACTTCTCCCTGTGGAACCTTACACTGCTGTTAAACTGAATTACTTGTTGTTCTGAGGACAGGTTCCTCCCCACCACCCCAAATCAGGGTTTACTTACAATATTCAATATGGAATGGCCTTATATCCAAGGTCCATATAGCCAAACTTTCCAGATCCCACCCCAATTTTATCTCCACCATTGCCTTTATTATGAAATATCAGGGAGAAGTACAGTAAACATTCCCCTTACCAATAAAAGGAAAATATTGATTGGATAAAGGTGACTTGAGCCATTTGGTTTTCAGTGGTCATCATTATAGCAAACATTTTTTCATCATCCCAGTGTTTCAGAAAAGCCCTAAACATGAGTGAACTAATTTATTTCTTTTGACAGTTCCATGAAGTAGTTATTATTATTATCAACCTCCATTTACAGTTGAGAAAATAGAGGCACAGAAGTTTAGTAACTTGCCCAAGGTCACACAGCTATTAAGTTGAGTAAAAATATGAACCCAGGAAGTCAGGGTCCAGAGTCCATGTACTCAGTTATTACTTTTGTGCTGTCTTGTGATGATTAAATAAGTTCTCAGATAGGCCCAGACAACATAATGATTTCTGCTGCTATAAAAATCCAGTATGTTAAAACAGAAAAAGTTTTCTCTAAAATTTTATTTCTTTGGCAGCCCTAAGAGGTGGAAGTTGAAATTAGAATTGGCAAAAAAGCTGCAAGTATATTTTCACTTGTACTGGCAATACCAAGATCAGACTTTGACTTTTTGCAATCAATGGCACATGAAACCCGTAATATAAAGTTTAGTTTTGATCATTTTTGAAACAAAAATGCCAACATGGAGCCACTAAGTAAGCATAAGACCATAATGGATTTAGAGCTCCATTTGCTAATCCATCTAGTGTTTGTACTTACATGATTTCTACAGTCCATTTCTTCCTAAAATGGGTTATGACTAAACTTTACAGTATAAAACAAAATAACCAGTCTTTAACTAGACTATCTCATTTTTCCCCTTTTTAGAAAGTCTCTACCACATAGACACAATTATTTATTTGTTCATTCAAAAATACTCATTGCTCAAAAAGCACCATGGCAGCTAAAATGTTATTTTTATTATTCATTGATAAACATAATTCCTGTCCTTAAGAAGTTTACAATGTATCAGTAGAGATGAGACATACAAAAATGTAATACTGCTAAGGATAAGTGATAAATGCCATGATCTGAACTATGGGAAGCCTTAGAGGGGAGAAGTGGCTTTCACCTAAGGAAATACAGGGGATACATTTTGGAAGAGCTGGATCTCCCTGAATCTACCAGGGAAAACAGAAGTACAGCTTGCAGAAGTTTTCTGGATAAATGCTACCTATGCTCACAGGGCCACTTTATTATGAATATATACTCTGAAGTTTATAGTTGACCAGTGTTTCAGATGGCCATCTGACTTCATTATTGAGACAATTATAAAAAGTATGTACGTATGTGTACCAATACCTACGTTCTGAGTGCTGCTTTAAAATACGCACAGAGTAACTTATGTTCCACAACTCCAAAGCTTGCTTCAACAGAAACATAACAGCAAAAGGCTTGGAGTTAGACAGACATAGGTTTGATGCTTCCCACTTTAGACTCTATTCCTCCATTGGTAACAAATAGGGCACTTGGCAGGGTTGTTGGGTGAAGTTAAGGAAATATGTACTGTTTTATAAATTTATGTATGTGTGTGTGTGTGTGTGTGTGTGTGTGTGTGTGTGTGTGTGACAGTTCTTAGCAATAACTAGGTCCTCAATAAACTTGGGTTATCTTTCCCAAAATTAGATGGGAGGAAAAGACAACTGTAATTTTTAAATCTGAAACGAATTATGAGTTACTCCTACTGCTGCTAGGTCTACAGCTTTAAGCATTCCAAGAGAAGGTGATCAGCAAAGCCCTTGGATTTGGGAACCAAGAAAGTAAAATAACTAATGGAAGAACAGAGTGAACAAAAAGAAAGGGAAGGGGGAATGAGGATTCCAATATGAAGAAACTCCACCCTAAGCAGGAAACGCATTTATAAAGCTGGGCAGGAGGGGGTGGGGAAGCCACAGGCTCACATTCCTGTTTGAGGCATTCATTAACAGCTTCACCATCCTCCATGGCTGAAAACCACTCTGGATTCTCCATCTTCACCTTTGCTTCCATTTTAATCCCACCCAATATCTCTGAAATGAACAAACTGCACCTTCTAAATGGATTCTATTCACATTCTCAAAGTGAAGCCCTTGGGTGCTTGCGGTTAAGTAGCCAGCAGCTTCTGATGCTTATCAGCAAGGGGAAGTTAGAGAGCATGTTACCAAGGTGATATATGTTTTAATATGAGAACAGACTTAATTTTTACCTTTACAAACAGATATTACAATTTTTTTTTCCAGGTTCATAATTTATTGTACAAATGGAGTATCACATGACAAGTTGACATTAGGCTCCTGCAGGCATCAGATTTGGTACTTGGATGAGGTACAGTTTAGAATCTATTTATGTTGCTTTCACAGCTGGAGTTTTTTTCGACTTTAACTTGAAATATAGGACAAGCAAAGCAATGCCCCCATATGTGGCCAGTACACAATTCATTCTACCTGTAAGAGTATAAGAGTTGAAATATTTTTTAATACCAGTGAACTGGAGCTGGGCATCAGTTTCTGTACCTGCCATGATTTCAATCTTGCCAAAGCCACAAATTCCGCAGCCGGTGTCCTTCACCACACACAACAGGCCCTCGGCTCGGCCGGAAGCAGCCGCCTCCCCCGCAAGCGCTCACACGCTAGATACAATTTGAGTTTAGAAATATCCCATCTTAAAATTTAAATTATTCCCCCCTAAAATTTTAAATTATTTTTTACTGTAAGAGGTAACTTCTTTTAGAGGACTGCAGATTTTATTTACAGGAAGTGGTGGTGATTACATTTTTCTCAAAGTCTCAGTTTATGGATAATAAATTATATTGATCCAAGCCATTTAATCCCCAGGCTTATGTTTGCCCATCTGTAAAATGAGGAGATTTAACCGAATGACCTCTAAGCAATATCTCTGGTTCTAATGCCATTTCTAAGGTTTCTGGAGTCTGGAAATCAGAGACGCATAAATCCAATCCTGTCAGTTTGCTTGGGGGAAGTCCACACAGGGTGAAAATTTTCTGGTAATTGATCTGGACTGGCTCAATTTTTAAATGACCCATGAAAAGAAGTTTCTTATCAGTTGCCCTGGGAAATGCCAAATCTAATGGAAATTTGTATGCATACCTCTGTGTTTTCCACCTGAACTTTTCATTTCTGCTTTTTTAACACAATAATTATGACAGTTAAAAAAATGATATACCTACCCTCTACAACTGCCCTGCTAAAATCAAACAAACAAAATAACATATCCTTTCAGTTATACCTGCAGTCTTCCACAAGATTTTTGAGAAGTGGTTTTTCTATCCCAAGAACAGAACCCAGGAAATAATTATTCTGTATAAGTTAGCCATCTGTCTTCAAGAAGAAAAATAAGCCTTTATTCATGCTTTCACTCATTCAGCAATTATTTACTGAGTACCAATAAATGCCCAACACTGTGCTAAATGCTAAGGATATGGTGAGAAAAAGTACCCCTAATTCATGGAACTTACAGTCTAATTGGTACATAGATGTTAATCAAATAGTCACAAATATATAATCATAAGCTATCCAAAGTATAGTATACTGTGCAATCTTATAACTCATATGATTAGGCACACATTCTTTCTTTGAGCCAATCTCCCAGCTTATACCATGTAAAAACATGTATTATTCTGCAGCACTGTTAAATATTAATTTAGTAGATTATTCCTATGTACAGTTGATATGCAGGTTTTTTGTACTCAGATGAAAGCGGAGTCTTTCTGACAGTATTGCCTAATGGCAGGAGGAGAAAATGATTAGGGCTCAAGTTTTAAGAAAATTGATGTCAATTTTAAGTGGAGTTGAGATGGAACTTCAGGCAGCAGAAGGGCCAGAGAAGTACAAGGCATACCTCCTTTGCTCTCTGTCTTTTCCCTCAAAGAAGAGATTCATATCCCTCTCTCATTTTAGTATAGTGACTTTTTCTGGGGTCCTGTTTCAGTAGTACAGATGGCTCCAAGTCAAAGGAGAGACAAAAAAAGAACTTCCTTATCATCACATAAAATCCTTGACAGTCCACCGTCTTCTTCCCACTATTTGGAGAAATTCTGGCTCACAATTGTCCAAGTGCACTGACTGGTCAATTTTATAAATACATATTCTCCTCTAACTTCGTTCTAGAAAGTACTGAATCGATTCATATTCTTTTTTAAAGAAAGGAAGGTTCGTGGGAAGATAGGAAACGCCTTTTGTTCCCATGCAAGAGGGAAAATACTGGAATGCAAAGTATCAAACCCAGCCCACAACTATGAAGCCTGCGTCAGGATGTTTTCAAGACTAGGCATTTCTGGAGTAATTTTATAATATAAAATGTCTGAAGCATCCATTACCAATGAGGATTGCATTCTTTAAAGATGACTCGGGCAACATTTGCCACTCTGCTTGTCATCTATACCATCAAATCCCAAGGTCAGCGCCAAGAAAACCCCCAAGGAAGTTGTCTCATACAAGAAGCAGAACAGAGAGAGCCAGGGAGAAGAGGGGAACAGTTAGGAGAACTGTATGGTGGTATGAGGAAGGAACTTACTTGGGTGCAGTTCAGCTGGAAGCTGGAGCTGAAAAGGAGAAGGGGCCAAAACCCAAGTCACAAAGCCAGGTAAATTAGGTCTGCCCGCCAAATCCAGGGAGCCACCTTAAAAAAGCTCACCAGTAAATAAAAAATACTTGATTAATACTGAGTGAGTACCCCAATTCCCTGTGCTATCTTTACGTAACTGTCTCCAAAAAACTCCCAGCAGAGGAATAAGTTTTCCCTTTCTAGGAGTAGAAGCGTTTTCTTTGGGAGTGGTAGGGCTATAGGGGATTTTTATTAAGTGTTATGTTTCTGTAATATTTGAATTATTACCAAAAAAAAAACAAAAACCTGTAGCTTAATAATAGAAAATAAAAAGTTTAAAAAAGGGGGAAATTAATAACCATGCAGTATCACATAGTGATACTCTTTTTTCAAGGAGGTAAGCTTACAATTTTTTTATTGCAGTGAATTTGTAATAGAATAAAATATAAGTTGGTTTTTGTTGTTGTTTTAATAGCAGAACCAGGTGACACTGAAAGTGATTAGAGTAAGCAAAAAGGCAGAATGGTGCAAAAGGAGCTTGATCTGCAGAGCCAGAGAACTCAGAGGCAAGTCTCAGCTCTGCCATTTTTTTTAGCTCTGTGACCAAGGGTAAATCTTTTAACTAAGCCTCAGTTTTCTCAATTTTAAAATAAACCATCTCACAGGACTGTTGCAAGACTTACGGAATTCATCCTATCCCCCATTCTCAGTTCAAATCTGTCCTTCCTCCCATTTTCTTATGCCAAATGGCAACATCTACTTTAAGGTGTCCGAGAGGTCCTAGAATGACATCTGTTAGTTTAGATATTGCTAACACTGATCAAATCTACACTCTCTTGCACAAGAAGAAAGTCTACTATCTAATCATCTTAAACCCTCCCCTCGTCTCTCCATACCCTGAATTGGACAGTAAAGCCTTGAAGCCACCAGTACCGTGTTAGCTTTTCTCCTCTTTGCCTAGATGTAATAACTCCAGCATTTACTGAGCACCGACCACATCTTTTTTGGCTGAACTTTTTCCCACCCAGCCCTCTTAACTGACACAACTGCAGTCAGTCTACCAGCTGGTTTCTATTTCTGAGCTTTAAAATCCATGACTTGGATTCTTTGGTTTTCTTTTTCTAACACCACCCCCATTGGACTCACAAAAATTTGTATCCAGTATGATGCTTCACAGAAGTTAGATAAGGAAACAGAGACAGTGGTTAAGTGACTGTTGTTCCCTAGGCAAGGGCCAAGTGGAAAGAGACAGTGGTAGCAAGAACCCAATGCCCTGGTGCCTGGTCATCCCTCTCTCCATTACACTGACCACTGACCACTTTGTAGACTAAGACTTGAAATGTTTGTTGAGGGAAGCATAATACAAAAGGCCTGAAAATACAGGGCTGCTTTAGTTCTCATTCCTTCACCCATGCCTCCTGTTCCCTTCTGTCCTCTCTACATCCTACCTTCAAACAAAACAATAACTGTCCACATTTCCTCCTAGGTCCCTGATCTGGCTGGTTCATCTGTGACCAGTGTTGCACCCTATTCCCATCAGAAATTAGATTTCTCACATAACAATTAAGAAACTACTGCTGAAAAGCACTCCCCAGAAATGGATATCTGAACAGAACCCTGGCTACTGCACCCCAAGCCTGATTCCTTTGGGGAGGTAGGGATGAAAGCATCATTAGTAAAACTACCTTTCAGCAGATAACCATCCACACTTTGTTAAAAGTGGAAACACTATTTCTTACAGACAGAATGTTTTTCTAAAAGTCAGTATAAATGCTGAGAGGTTAAATCTAGCTGGATGTCAAGAATTAATAACAATAAAAAGACCTTTCCTTAAGTTTCCAAAGACCAGTCTCTCTATTTAAGTCAACGTGACTAATGCCTGTAACAGCCTAATGTTACAAACTGCTGATCAGCAGAAAGTCTCATATTTGGGAATGACAAGGTCCACATGTGCATTCCAGGGACTCTTACAAATTTTGCAAAAGAAAATGGGAGTGGGAGGTAAGCAATGTGACAAATGGGCAAGAGGCATTTATAAAGGCACAGTCCGATCAGAAACAGATGCTACAGCTGTTCTCTGGCACCGCTCCATATCAGCAATGAGGAGGAGCCCCTCACACAGCTAGCCACCTAGGAAAGTTAATGAAAATAATATGAGGGGGAGGAGGGGTCACTGATGAATGCAAAGCCCTCTTGCTTTCCAGTGGTATTCCAAATTTTCTGATTCCATTTAATCTCTCTTGCAGAGGAGAAAGCCACACAATTGTCTCGTAGGTGCTCATTTGGGTCATTTTTGTCCCTTCTGTCCTGCAGAAAAGCTTTTTCAAAATGATAATAAATAGGAAGTCAAAGGGAATTAAGAGGCCCAAATTAGCTGGTAGTTTTTCTCAACTTTTTATGTAGGGTTCTACTCTTCATAGTCACACGTCAATTTCTTGTTGCTTCCTGTTTGAGAAATATTGTGGCACAGTTCATACATTTCTATTCACTAATGCATTAATCAGCAAATAATGAAATATGGAGGGGATACTTCCTCCCCTTTGCCACCATTTCTATCACTGGATATAAATTAGCCACTTCCTTTTGACAGATGCCACTTATTTCTGTCTCTTTCTGAAGAGGCAGAGAGTAATGGCATGTAATGGTAGCCACTGAGAAAGAAAAAGAAAAACCCAAACCAGCTCTAAGGCAGTTATAAACAGAAGTACCAGCTGTCTCCCCAGTTGCAAGCTGGCCACATATATTCAGTCCTTCAGCCAGGCTGACCTGGAACATCTCTGAGTGCAGTGACACATTTCAAGCACCTTAAAATTGAGGGATTATACTAAAAGTGAGTAAAGCCATGGCAGATATACTCTTAGGAAATAAACATACAAATTAACATTCCTAAACAATCCCAATCTAAATTCTCAAGCCTTCCTAAGATTTCCACTGCTTCTTAATCTCAGCCCTGGATGAAAGGCTATCAGGATAAGACAGAAGTTGCTTACAGAATATTGAGGTAGGTATTAGTTTCCTGTTGCCATGTAACAAATCACCACCAATTTAGCAGCTTAAGAAACCCATTGGTTAGCTATCAGTTCTGGAGATCAGAAGTCTGGGTATGACATGGCTGGGTTTTCTGCACAAGGTATTACAAGGCTGAAATCAAGGTATTGGTTGAGCAGAGTTCTCCAGAAGTCTAGAGTCTTGGGGAAAATTCCACTTCCAAGTGCATTCATGTTGTTGGCAGAATTCAGGTCCTCACAGCTGCGGAACTGATGTCTTGCTTTCCTTGTTGGCTGTCAGCCAGGTGCTGTTCTCAGCCCCTAAAAGATACCCACAGTTCCTAGCTATGTGGCCACCTCCATCTTTAAAGCTAGCAGTAAGGAATCTCCCTCGTGTCAAACCCCTCGAAGAAGGAAGAGTCCAGTCCCTTTCAAGGGACTACCTAATAGGTCAGGTCCACCCAGGATAATCTCAATTTCTTAAAGCCGGGAAGCGGGTATGGCTCAATGGATAGAGCCCCCGTTTACCATATGGGAGGCCTGGGTTCGCTTCCCGAGACCTCCTTGTGAGGGCACGCCGGCCTGAGCAGTGCGGTGGGCTGATGCAGCAACCTCACGGCAGGAAGCGGGTGTGGCTCAATGGATAGAGCACCCGTTTACCATATGAGAGGCCCCGGGTTCGCTTCCGGGGCCTCCTTGTGAGGGCAGGCTGGCTCGTGCGGTGCCGTGGGCTGATGCAGCAGGACCTCACAGCAAGGGGGAGATGAGCAGACACAGAGAAGACATGCAGCGAATGGACACAGCAACACAAGCGGCAAGGGG
>JAQZBX010055994.1:0-18284 GCA_029593785.1 Cabassous unicinctus
GGCCCCGGGTTCGCTTCCCGGCGCCTCCTTGTGAGGGCAGGCCGGCTCGCGTGGCGCCGTGGGCTGATGCGGCAAGACCTCACAGCAAGGGGGAGATAAGCAGACACAGAGAAGACACGCAGCGAATGGACACAGCAACACAAGCAGCAAGGGGGGGATAAATAAATAAAATAAATAAATCTTTAAAAAAAAAAAAAAATCATTAGTGTTTCTATACATTAGCAATGGGCAATCTGAGGAGGAAGTCAGGAAAAAAATTCCATTTATAATAGCTACTAAAAAAATCAAATATTTAAGAATAAACTTAAAAGACATAAAGGACTTGTATTCAGAAAACTACAATGCATTGCTAAAAGAAATTAAAGAAGACCTTAATAAATGGAAGAACATTCCATGTTCATGGATTGGAAGACTAAATATTGCTAAGGTGTCAATTCTCCTCAAATTAATTTACAGATTCAGTTCAACCCTGATAAGAATTCCAGCAACCATCTATCTAATTTATTTGAGAATAAATAAAAAAATAGAAAAGCCAATTATCTGATTTATTTGGAAGGGTAAGGGGCCCTGAGTAGCCAGAAACATCTTAAAAAGGAAGAACAAAGTTGGAGGAGTCTCACTCTCTAGCTACAGTGGTAAAAACATTATGGTAGGGAGGCGGGTGTGGCTCAGTGGATAGAGCCCCCGTTTACCATATGGGAGGCCCCGGGTTCACTTCCCGGCGCCTCCTTGTGAGGGCAGGCCGGCTCGCGCGGCGCCGTGGGCTGATGCGGCAAGACCTCACAGCAAGGGGGAGATAAGCAGACACAGAGAAGACACGCAGCAAATGGACACAGCAGCACAAGCAGCAAGGGGGGGCATAAATAAAATAAATAAATCTTTAAAAAAAAAACAAAAAAAACATTATGGTACTGGCATATAGACAGACATAGAGACCAATGGAACTGAATTGATTTTTCGGAAACAGACTGTTGCTTGTACAGTCAGTTGATTTTGACAAGGCTGTCAAGCCCACCCCCCTGGGTCAGAAGAGTCTATTCAACAAATGGTGCTGGGAGAATTGGATATCCATATCCAAAAGAAAGAAAGAGGACACCTGTCTCACACCTTATATAAAAATTAACTCAGAATGGACCAGAAACCTACTTATAAAAGCTAGAACCTTAAAGCTTCTAAAAGAAGTTGTAGGGATACATCTTCAAGACCTGGTGGTAGGTGGTGGTTTCTTAAACCTTACATCCAAAACACAAGCAATGAAAGAAAAGATGGATAAATGGGACCTCCTCAAACTTAAACACTTCTACTTCAAAGGACTTTGTCAAGATGGTGAAAAAACATCCTACTCAGTGGGAGAAAATATTTAGAAACCACATATCCGATAAGGGTTTGATTTCCATGTTATATGAAGAGACCCATACAACTTTAAGGGCAAGCGATCCAATTAAAAAATGGGCAAAAGACTTAAATAGACATTTTTCCAAAGAGGAAATACAAATGGTAAAAAAACACATGAACAAATGTTCAGTTTCACTAGCTATTAGGGAAATTCAAATCAAAACTACAATGAGGTATCATCTCACACATCATAGAAAGGCCATTATTAAAAAAACCAAAAAACACAGAAAACTTCAAGTGCTGGAGAGGAAGTGGAGAAATAGGAACACTTCTTCATTGTTGGTGGGAATGTAGAATGGTGCAGCCTCTGTGGAAGAGAGTTTGGCGGTTCCTCAGGAAGCTAAATATAGAACTGCTGTATGATCCAGCAATCCCTCTACTAGAAATATATCCAGAAGAACTGAAAACAGGGACCCGAACAGACATTTACATACCATTGTTCATAGCAGCTTTATTCACAATCCAAAAGATGGAAACAAGCCAATTGTCCATCAACTCATGAATGGAAAAACAAAATGTGGTATATATATATGATGGGATACTGTTCTGCTGTAAGAAGAGATGAATTTGGGACACATATGACAACATGGATGAACCTTGAGGACATCATGCTGAGTGAAATAAGCCAGACACAGAAGGACAAATACTGTATGATCTCAGTAATATGAACTAAATACAAAGAATAAACACGTTGAGTTAAAACCTAGAGCAGGGGTCTAGGAGTCCACGGATCCCCAAGGGGTCCTTGGAAAGATTTCAGGGGATCCATGAGCTTGAATTGAAATTCAAAACAAGATTATTCTTGTGGGGATGTGATTATTCTTGGTGCGGGTGTGATATATTTATTAAATAATACACAGTATAGGGTGGACTTAGTAAAGGGTCCGTGGTTTTCACCTGACTGGCAAAGGGGTCTGTGGAACAAAAAAGGTTAAGAACCCCTGACCTAGAGTATAGGTTATTAGGGGAAAGGATGAGGGCTGAGAAGGGGTACTAATGCTTAATGCATGTAGAATTTTTAATTAGCTTGATTGTAAAAGTGTGGAAATGGGTTGAGTTGATGGTGACACATTATATATATAACATTATATAATTATATAATATAACACTGCTGATTTATAAATGTGATTGTGACTGAAAGGGATAGTTTGTGGATGTAAATGTTAATTGAAAGAAATCTAGAAAATATTTTAGGGACTAAGTAACATAGTGAACCCAGTGGTGAATAAGGATTGTGGTTAGTATACAAATATAAGAATTTTTATGAACTAAAACAAATGTACATCACTATTACTATGTGTAAGAATATAGTGATGCCTGGGAAAATGTAATCAATATAATTTATGGACTATAGTTAACAACAATATTATAATGATCTTACATCAATGTCTAAGAAGGTACTACTGTATCAATGGTAAGGGTCAATAATAGGGGGTATGGGAATTTTTCTTTTGTTCTAAGGAAAACGCCCAGAAATTTACTGAGGAGATGACTGCACAATTCTGTGATAAAAGTGAGAGTCACTGAGTGTACACTTTGGATGGGTTGTATAAGGCATGGGACTGTATAATGCAGTGAACTATGTGGTGGATGATGGACCTGTTTAACAGTACAAATATGAGGGTGTTTGCTCGTGAACTATAACTAATGTATGCTACCAATACATGGTGTTTATAATAGAGGGTGTATGGAAAAAATATACCAAATATAAGCTATGGGCCATAGTAGTAATATTTTGATGATTTTTTTTTTTTTTTAATAATTTGTAACAAATGTTCCACAACAATTCAAGGTGTTGGTGGAGGGGTGATGTATGGAAATTCTTCCCATTATGCATGATTGTTTTGTAAGCTCACAACTTATTTAATAAATAAATATATATTTTAAAAGTTTGTTGATTCCTGCTCTAGATAATCCTGTAAAAATAGGTATTTTTAACCCCACTTTATGGATGAGAGAACTAAGGCTCAAGTTAGGTAATTTTCCTAAGGACACAAGCTAGTAAGTGACAGGTCTGGGGTTCCAAACCCCTTGCACTTTCTAAATCCACTTTGTAAATTTTAATTTGTGACTTTCCAATTTATTGTTAGATATATTTTTTTCAGTATTTAAATGCTTAATTGACATCTCTACTTGAATGTGTAGTTGCTGATGCTGGTAACCTAGGAGTTACATTTGAGTCCTACTTTTCACCCACTTCCTAATTTCAGTGCTTGAGGGAAGTCATGGTGATTCTGCCTCCAAAACTTACTTTTAATCTGTCCACACCTCTCTATCACCATTGCCATCCCTGGGTCACTATCATCGTTTGACTGGATTACTGCCCTGCCTCTCAACCTGCTCTTCTTTTGTCTTCCTGTAATCCATTTTTCCACAGAGCATCAGGAGTGGTCTTTGTGATCAGGTTCCCTTGGTAAAATAATATCCAAATTCCTTAGTCTAAGATCCTGTGTGATATAACCCGCTTGTTTCTCCAATCTTAGTAGTCTTACATTACTCTTGTCTTGCATATTCTCTACATTTCAACCATAGGAGGCTTCTTTCTATGAGTAGGAAAAGAATTATGTATGGGTGCCACTTTTACTTCTTCCTAGCCCTTTGTTTTCCCTTTGGCATGTACACATCTAAAATTATTATTATTTTTTACAGTTTTGGGGAGTTCTGTATCCACCTCTAAAATGTAAGCTCCATAGGGAGAGAAATCTTATCTGTTTACAGTTATGTCCCCAGGACCTGGTTCTGTACTAGAGGTTCATCCCAGCAACTTGGAATGAAGTCAAGGAAGAATTTGGTCCCTGCCCTCAAGGAATCTGAATCCATGGGTAGAGTTTAAAGTCTGGGGCAAGGATGTACATATGTTCCCATATTTGTTATCATGATCTTTAGCAAGTGTTGCTTGTATTCTGTTTGCACAATACTATTTTTTGTTGTGGATGTTAATAATTTTAGAGACGTCATGCTGCTTATAATATTGAGTGAGATTTAAAGCAGGCATATTTTTCTAAGTAAATTACGTATTTTCTGAGAATATTTTGTAGGCTATTTTGGAGATGGGCTTTTTAATTTTTTCCTTTCGCCAGGTATTTTACTGAAGCTACCATCTCTTTGAATAACGCAAATCAAGCATTGGGGGATCTGGAAAATGATCAGCAAGTGTGGTGTTATGAATATATCCTTGTAATAATTAGATTATTTTTCAGTTACAGGGTATTATTATTTAGGCTTCTCAGTGGAATCATGATCTCATTTGGAAGGCTGTTTAGTTGCATGGTGCTTGGGAATGGCTTCTCTAAGTTTTCATTCCCCAAATCGGAAATGGACCATTTTCTTAGGCCCTCGCTTTTAAGCCTCATCCTCACAAACAGGTAGGACAGTCCCAAGAGGTGCCTCAAATTCTTTTAAAATCAAAATGGAAGATGATTGAATGGGGAGGAGCTCCAGCTGGGGGAGGCCAGGAATGGGGAAAACAAAACAGCTGTAGCAAGTGTCCACAGTGGGGTGTTGACCGAAAAAAAGATACAGGATTTGTATTCCCGGTTTCTGTATTTAATTAAAGCAGCATGCCCTTGAAATGGGAATAATCACTGCCCTTGTGTTCATTTTACCTAGTATTTATCATAAAGTGGTTGATAGGTTGATTATAGTTTTCAGTGGTCATTGAGGCATGAACTAAGTTACAAGTAAGGTGGTACTCATTCTCTATAATATCACCATGGGCGGAGTTTCTATTTACAAGAAAAAAAACACACACACAAGGATGGATGATTTTATTTTTCTAGGAAAATTAAAAGTGCCACAGTCACACGCTTTATAAAATATAGGCTCCTGCATTCACCCCCATCTTTACCCCCAAAAAGACATTAGCTCTTTAGGGAGCTCATAGTCTTCCTAAGAGCACTACCATCTCCAAGTTTTCTGCAGCGTTTGGTCCTTGCAAGGGGTAGGAGACTTTGCTTTCCAGTAATGGGTCCTAAACAGTCTTTGCTTTTGCTCTGTCCGTGAAGCAGTGTTGTGTTTTATATGTGAATTTCTCTATTTGGTCATCGTCCTTTATTTGTGATTGAAATAATCTTTGTAAACCTGCTCTCCAGTAGTAAGCTTGCTTAAAGACATTCCTATGTGATGCATTGTTTAAAAGAGCAAATTTAGCTGCTTATTAATGCAAAAGGTAGGTATGTGAATAGTTACATAATATGTTTGCCTATTTACTAAGGTTTTTTTTTCCCCTGGAGTGTAAGATAAACTTAAAAGTCACTCTGTAGAGCAAGGATTCTTATCCAGGGGTCTGTGAGCTTGAATTGAAATTCAAAAAAACATTATTCTTGTGAGGATGTGTTAGTGTGGGTGTGATATATTTATTAAATAATACACAGTATAATGTGGACTTAGTAAAGGGTCCATGGTTTTCACCTGACTGGCAAAGGGGTCATGGAACAAAAAGGTTAAGAACCCCTGCTGTGGCAACAGTCTCCCAAGTGCAGGGGCAATGACTGGCGAAGGAGGATGGCCCATTGATGGGCCCTTGATATTGATGACTATGCTTGTGAGCCTTTGCTCTTGAAATTGAAACTCATCCTAGTGTTATGGGGTGCCTAAGAGTTGCCTCCTGAGAGCCTCCTTGTTGCTCAAATGTGGCCTCTAAGCCAAACTCAGCGTATAAATGCATTACCTTCCCCCCAGCATGGGACATGACTCCCGGGGATTAGTCTCCCTAGCACCAAGGGATTACTACCAAGCACCAACTAGCAATGCAACTGGAAAAAGACCTCAAATAAAAGGGGGGGAAGGTAAAGACAAGTGAGTTTATATGGCTAAGAGACTTCAAAGTGAGTCGGGAGGTCATCCCAGAGGTAACGCTTATGCACATCTCAGCAGGATCTCATAGACTGCCAAAGTGGATACTACCTCAAATAGTGGGGCTCCTGAGGGCTCTGGAGACACCCAGGTCCTATGGTCAGGGCAGATAGCCCCGGAGTTTGGTGCCTTGCCAGTGGGCCCTACTTTGGAGTTTGTGCTCCTGAGAGTGACAGAGTTGGACTCAGTTATGGCTTCCCAATACATGGCTCATCTGTCTCTTCTATTTGAACCTATACTTGGTGCTGGAGTTGATAGGTGTATGTCCAAGAGACTTGAATCTTTGGGCTGTCCATGTACCAGATGGGCCCTGAGTCTCAGTGGAGTTGCAACACCTACTCTCCAGTTCATTGGATTCACCTAGGACAACTAACAAGGATGTGAGGATTGACAACCACCATACCAAGAAAACGAGAGAGCCTACAACTGCAAGCAAAAGAGTCCCATCCATTGGCTGTATGGGATTGAAGCCCCCTCTCAATTAGAGGTGGAGTGGACATCACCATCCCAGAATCCTCAGGATTGGGGAATGAACTATGGGCTAGAGTGAACTTACTGGTATTCTACTATAGACTTGTTGTGATTCTAGCAATGGAAGAAATTACAACATTGATGTGGAGTCAGTGGCCACTGGAGGCTCTGGGGGCAGAGGGAGGGAAAGACAGGTGTAATGCAGGGGCTTTTATGGGACTTTGGAATTGTCCTGAATGGCATTGCAATGACAGATATAGGCCATTGTATGTCTTCCCATAGCCTGCAGAATTGTGTGGGAAGAGTGTAAACTACAATGTGAACTATGGTCCATGCTTGATGGTAATGCCCCAGGATGTGTTTATCCATTGCAGTGAATGTGCCAACTAATGAAGGATGTTGTTTATGTGGTAGGGTATGGGAGGTGTGGGGAGCGGGGCATATGGGAATCCCTATATTTTTTGTGTAACATTTTTGTAATCTAAGTATCTTTAAAAAATTAAAAAAAATAAAAATAAAAAAAGAGCCCTTGCTGTAGAGGGACAAGCTGTAATGTACATATTGACTATGAGAGTTGATATTTGTTAGCATGGATTTGAGTCAAAATACATTTCCCTATTTACTTAGGAACTAGACATACCATGTGTGTGCTACGATTGTATTAATAAATATTTTCTCTGGATATCTTGTTTGTTATGATTCTTCTTCTGAGAGTGGAAGTAATTCTGGACATTGGTCATGGGAACTGACATATGTAATCCCTGTAATTGTATCTTAGCTGCTTATGTTTTTCAATGATTTATTTTTTTTTCATTTTTTTGTTTTTGATGATTTATTTTTAATAGTCATGCTGCTACCATGTATCCCTAAAATTCAAGGTGGAGACTTTGTATTGACTGGTTTATTAAAAAAATGTTGATTTAAAAAAGTGTTGGTTGAATTTCCTCAGTACCTGATACTGCAGAGGTCTTTGTGTATGTTTTCAGTCTTAGTTCCTTCTGTCAGTGAACTTAAAGTCTAATGCAGATAGGGTAAATGCAGGGAAATCCAATCCTTGACTCATATCATTCTCTGTTTTGAACTTTTTCCCATATGATATGTCTCAAAAGAAGGGACCAATTCCTGCTTGGATTTTCATTTGCTGTTTGGTGCCTTGGAAAGGAGAAAAGACTGCTGATTATTGATTTTGCAAGTATGGCCATATCTCTGTGGAACAGAGATAAAAGACTTCTAGCTAGAGAAGCCAGAGTAGGCACAGGAGATCCAAGCTCTGGATTTGATCCCTCCCTTGTTTTGCATGTGAACATGAGCTATTGGTTCATCTCTCCTGATCTCCTCATTTACTCATTCTCTCAACCATCCATTCATTTGTCCAGTAATTTGGCAAATTGATGCTTCCTTTGTGCCTGGTACTGTATTTGACACTGATGTGTAGTGGTGTAGAAAACAAACACGTTCACTGCTCCATATCTTATGGTTTTGTGGAGGAGTGAGACCAATCAAAGTTAAAAACTGCATAATGTAGGAGCTGTGGAGACTGACCATTAGGACACAAAGCACCTTCACTATGAGCTCTGTGGCCTGGGCAAGTTCCCATACCTCTCTGTACCATGGTATGTTCATCTGTAAAGTGGGGATGATAAAGTATACTGACTTCCTAAGATTGTTGTGAGGATTAAGTGAATTAATTTGTATAAATCACTTAGAATGGTGCCCTATACATGTTAGATATATATCTTTTTATTTATTTATTTATTTATTTAAAGATTTATTTATTTATTTATTTATCCCCCCCTTGCTGCTTGTGTTTTACTGTGTCCATTCGCTGTGTGTTTCTTCCGTGTCTGCTTATCTCCCCCTTGCTGTGAGGTCCTGCTGCATCAGCCTACCGCGCCGTGCGGCCGGCTGGCCTGCCCTCACAAGGAGGCCCGGGGAAGCGAACTCGGGGCCTCCCATATGGTAAACGGGAGCTCTATCCATTGAGCCACACCTGCTTCCCAGATATATATCTACAAATACCTCATTTCAAATTGTAAGGGTGATAAAGGAAAAGAATGTAGTGTTGTGAGAGAATAAAAAGGGGGAAATTTACTCTAGATTGGTTTGTAAAGTACATAGATTCCCCAGTTCTCTATTCTTAATAGTAGGATCTTAAATTTTAATTCAGTTCTCTCTCCCACGACCACTCAGCCCATATACTGCAGGAAAGCTGGCCCCTCCCTAGCTCCAAGGTGAGAATTGCCATTGATCAGTTCAGGAACCCAGGCCCAAGCCAGTTTGTAAGTTTGTACCTGGAGATCCTGTGGTCAGAGTCAGTGTGTCTCAGTTTGTGCCAATGAAAGATGAGGGGAAATTTGCTGGGGACTTCTGGGGAAGTTTTCTCTTTGGGAAGCTGGGAACTGTTATAGGTATTTCATTGCCAGAGTGAAGATGAAGCTAACACACTGAGGAGGGTACTGTTGTAAGAACTGGGAAAACCGAGCCTGAACTCTGATGGAAACAAACCTCATTACTATTGTACTTGTCAACTTTTTCAGTTTATGTGGGTTGAGTTGCTTTTTTTTGCTACTTAAAACTACAAGCAAGAGATGGTTTGGGCAGGTCCTTTGTGGAGATGACAATTAAGGATGAATTACAAGTTTGCTGTTATATTATAAGTGGATAGATTTGGTATCGTATACAGATATGAGGAAGTCTGGTTGGAGACATGGGGTTTTAGACTTAAAACCTTTTGTAAAATGAGAGGGCTGGATGTTAGCAGTGATTCACAAACTTTCTCTTTTCTTTTTTGACCTAATATATCAGAGAGGTTTGATATCTTCCCATCAGTGATTGTGATTTCTAAATCATTGGCAACCATTTTCAGCAAAATTGCAAACTCAGCATTGCAGTGGGGGGTTGTGAGGGGGAGGATTAGAAGGGTGATAACCCAATTCTTTATAATCTCGTGGGGGAGTTTGAAAAAAGTATACATGCCTATTGGATTCTTGGGTCCCTCCCCAGATATACTAAACAGAATATGGTGTGGGACCTAGGGATCTCTTAAAAACAGATAATTATGATATAGTCAGTGTGGTACTTGAATGCAGCTTTGATTTTGGGATCCATTGGATTAGGGGATTCACACCCCCTAAGGTTGTAACAAAAAAACCAAGGTTCGGGGTTTTTGTTACAACTTCAGAAACCAGCACCAGTTTCCTAATGACCCTGTTTCCAAAGATCAAGAGGGCATTGATAGTCCAATACATGAATTGGTAATAGAGAGATACAAAATATCATCATTGGATACTTCTACTCAAATACCTATAAGAGGCAAGGCTCTGGGTGAACATGTATTTGATGCCTTAGAACACTTTTGTCAACCTAACCAGTATACTGATATTGGCTAGTTGTTCCTAAATATGCTGGATAAAGTGGTGAAAGAAAAGGATGAGCTCAGGGCTTCACATTCTCAGTTCAAGTGCTACAGAAATGGCATGAAAGTTCCTATGTGTGCCTTAAAAGAAACTCATCTCCTGTAGTCAGAGTTGAGATTTATGAAAACCAAATGCAGTCTCATCGTGCAATACCTGAATTAATACAAAATGAATTCACTGCAGGGTGCTGTGAAAGTGAGGGAAATGATTGAGAAAGAATGGGATCTTGAAAGTTGGAATGGGGACATATGGACAGAGCACGATGAAGCTGGGGACACAGAACTTTCTAAATTCTGCTGGCTCTTCTTTGCCAGATAAACCTGTAATGGCCTTCTGTGAGGAAACAGCCCTTTCAAATTCTGAGGAAGTTAACCCTGCTTTGCAAATATCAGTTATAACCTTGTGACCAGTTGCAGAAATGAGTACTGTAATTGTTATGAGTATTTCTTTCTTATTTTGTTATAAGTTTGTGTGTGTATGTATGTGTGTGTGAAACTATCCTTATTTTCTTCCCTTTTTTATTCCTTATAACATAAGTTGTATTAACTTTACACATAGGATTTGAGTTATAGGATATCAAAAGTAAGAATGACTATCATGCAAGGACTTGCACCCTCTTCTGGGAAAAGGGTTAGTGCATTTTCGGTTGTACACATGACAGTTGTATCATGATAGGCAGAAGCATAACTATATTGTCTTTATTGGGAGATTAAGTGTGTTTTAAGGAGATTTGTATGAGTGCCAGTTTGACAAAGGGTGGACTGTGATGATTAATTTCATATGTTGACTTGGCTAGGTTATGATGCCCAGTTTTTTGGTCAAACAGTGGCCTAGTTGTTACTGTGGAGGTATTTCATAGATGAGATTAGCATCTACAATCAGTTGACTTTAAGTAAAGGAGATTACCCTCAGCAGTATGAGTATCATCCAGTCAGTTGGAGGTCTTAAAAGGGAGAACTGGGTTTTAAGAAGCAGTTCTCTTGTAGTGCCTCAAGACTACACCTTCCAATCCTTCCTTGTCTCCCCTGCAGACTTGAACTAAAGATTTCAGTACCACTTTTCCCAGAATTTCCAGCCTTTGACCTGCCCTACAGAATTAAGACTTGCCAGCCCCCCACAATTGTACGAGCCAATTTCCATCTATCTGTCTGTCTGTCTGTCTGTCTGTCTATCTATCTATCTATCTATCTATCTATCTATCTATCTATCTATCTATCTATTGGTTCTATTTCTGTGGGGAACACTGACTAATATGGATGCTCAGGAAACAGGCAAGAACCATAAGAATAGCCAAGCATGGTCTTGTTAGAATTCCATAGTTGACATCATTAGTCTTCTGCTTCCTGGTCAAATCGTTATGGCATGTTTTCTTTCTAAAGTGATAAAATTTTCAAAGCACTATCTGACTGCAGGCATATTGGCACTATTAAAAGTGTATTAATAGGGAAGCAGATGTGGCTCAAGTGATTGAGCTCCCGCCTACCACATGGGAGGTCCTGGGTTTGGTTCCCAGTGACTCCTAAAGAAGACGAGCAAGACAGGGAGCTGGTGTGTTGGGCAGGTGTGGTGAGCTGGCACACAAGATGATGCAAAAAGAGACATGAGGAAAACATAATGAGAGACACAGCAAAGCAAGGAGCTGAGGTGGCTCAAGCGATTGAGCACCTCTCTCCCACATGGGAGGTCCCGGGTTTGGTTCCCGGTGCCTCCTAAAGAGCAGACACAGAGAGCACACAGCAAATGGACACAAAGAGCAGACAGCGAGTGCAAAACAATGAGGGGGGCAGGGAATAAA
Source organism: Cabassous unicinctus (assembly GCA_029593785.1). Lineage (NCBI taxonomy): Eukaryota > Metazoa > Chordata > Mammalia > Cingulata > Chlamyphoridae > Cabassous > Cabassous unicinctus. The sequence goes on from JAQZBX010055994.1 coordinate 11,932, forward strand.
TAAAAAAAAATCTTAAAAAGAAGTGTATTAACAGTTAAATGCTTGGGTGTTTGATGGTTATTAGAATATTTGTCGGGGGGCAGATATGGCTCAAATGGTTGTGCGTCCGTCTCCCATATAGAGGGACCTGGGTTCGATCCCCGGGACCTCCTGGTAAAATAAAGAAAAATATAGAAAGTGTGCGGGCCATCAGTCCCCGCGTGTGGGTGTGCTGGGCCCCGCTGAGCCATGCAGCAAGGTGATGATGTGACAGGAGAATGATACAAAGGGAGAGCCAAGACGAGATGCGCTGAAAAACCAGGAACTAAGGTGGCACAGGCGGTAGGATGCCTCTCTCCCACATCAGAGTTTCCCAGGATTGAATCCTGGGGAAGACAGGAGGAGAAGGATGAGAAGAGAGGGCAGGAAACAGACACAGAGAATTGCCCAGTGAATGGACACAAAAACAGCAAAAACGGCGGGTGGTGGTGGTGGTTTACAAATGGATAAAAGTAAAATAAATAAATCTTTAAAAAAATATTTGTCACTTAAACAGCACTTAAAATATCACTTTAACGTATCAATAACTAGGGAATTTCATGGGGAATTAGGTGTAGTCAGTCTCTGATCATAAGGTTATGTTCTATAGTCTTTCCATGGACATCATTACCCATGCTTTGCTGAAGCCAGATAATACCAATAGATAACATTTGTTTTCAGATGAGGAATTTTGGGGAAGACGTGATTTAAGGTTGCACATTGAAGCATAATTAGAAGCATTGTTATAAACAGTGGTGAGGTGAGATGATCAGTGATGGGTGAGCCAAGGAGGGTACTGGTGCAGGACCCCTAAATAATGAGATACTCTGCAGGAAGAAATTGCTCTAATTAATGTAATTAAAGTTTTATTTATGGTTATTTGGGGCTGCATTGACAGCCCAGCAATTTGACCAAGGATACTCTTGGCATCCTTTATGCTTTGTTCCTAAAAGTGGCAGAACCATTTGCTGGTTTTCATTATTTAGATTTATTTAAAAAGCATATAGGTCCTCCATAGAGAACTTTTGCTCTGCTTTGCCACATCTTTTATTCTCCAGTTTCTACCTTCATAGGATTATGAGTGGTGGAGGGAGAAAATTTAATCATGGAAGGAGCCAACATAGTAATTCTTCTATCTAATAAGGGCTAAGTTTCTGATTTGACTTCCCCCGAAAGAAAGCAAGATATAAATATATAATTCTTCTGTTTGCTTATTTTTGAGGTAAAATATGATTTGGTAATTAGGTTAGGTATCATATTCAGCTTTAGAACCTGGACACATTTGCATCCGTTCCTCTGGTTCAATTTGCTAGCCATAATTAAACTGGCTTTTATATTTAAAATAGAGTTAATCTGAGAAAAGCAAAAGTAATAATGGTATTGTAGAAGTTTAGAAGATGATTCCGCATCTCTGACTTGGTAAGGTCTAAGAAAGACAGAGCCATGAGAATCTTCCAGTTGTCAGAGGTTTTTAATCTTCCTTGTCACCAACCATTGTCATCAGCACTGCCATGGCCATTAGCAAATACTAATTGAGGCTAATCAAATATAAGTGGGCTAGGAATTGGGAATAAGAGGTTTCAGTGATTTCTACAGAAACAGGTAAGCAGAGATCATAGCATAAGCTCATGTTAATTGTGGGGGGAAGCTGTTGAGAGAATACACAATTGTACCCCATAGTCCCTGATGGTGTCAAGGAATGTGGAATGTGGAAGTTGCAGGGCCTGATTTGAGAGTTTAGAGAAAAATGATAATTAACATTTAAGCTTTTTGTAGGTTTTCTTTCCTTAATGAAATGCCACTCTGTTAATCTGAGACTTCCCTGTATTAGGAAATGAAGACCTCAGTGATGAGGAGATTTTAATGGCAGTGCTTTTTCTGCCATTATTAAATTACTAGAGAGAATGTGTGGCATTTATGGGTTTAATCAAGTTAAAAAAATTTAAAAATGGTTTCATTGTGATTTCCAAGTTGTTTAGAAATACTTTGACAGAACATCTTGGTAGGGCTGGAAAGTTTATAGCACCTAGTAATTTTTTGAAGCTGTAGCATTAAAGAAATTTATAGCTCCATTATATATGGAAATGGGAGCTATAGAGCATATGATAATTGAAATCCACAGATCATCCTTCACTTGCAGTCCTTTCTGTGATGATGTGAGGAACAAATAAACACAATAATCTTTAAACCTTTTTTCTTTCAAGCCATTACTTGCATTTCTTTGGAGACATTAGCCCAAAATGCATTTGTAGATGGCTAAAAGGTTTAAAAAAAAAAAAAAATGGCTAAACTTAATTTGAGCTCTTGCTTGCTTTGCTGCATGCTTTCCCTGGTACAGACATGCTCATTGGCCCCCAAACGTACCACAGAATTTTCAGAGGCGTTATTTTGTAAACTAGTGGCTTAAATGATTGTCTTATTGAAGATGATGATAAAAAATCATGCTGACCATTCATAGAAAGGCATTATGAATAGGTGTACCTTAATCTCTGTTAATGCTAGTATCTCGTCTTTAGGACTCTGTATTCACTGATGGGGGTAAATTTGGCTCAACCATTTACTTCAGTCCTTGTTTCTCTCTTTTCTTAGGCCCAGCCCAGTTACTCATTAGAGTAAACCCAAGCTCTGCCCCTTCCCAGCCCCCATAGGTTCCAGCAGATGAACTTCTCACCATTCCTTTTGCACACCTAGTCTTTCACATGTCTGTCTGTCCAGGCTGGTCTTTCTGTTGGGAATGCTCTCTTATCTGCCATTCTGGGATTGTGGACTCCTCATCTTTCAAAACTCCATTCAAAATTCACTTCTTTTTCTGTAAATTCTCCTTTGGTATCACCCCCACCCTGAGATGAAGATTGCTTCTTTCTCTATGCTTCCATACACCTTATTTATAGCTTTACTACAGCAGTTGTCTTGTTTTCTTATTGTTGCTTTGCAAGCCTCTCTCATCTACTAGTTTGTAAACTCATTGAAAGTGGGTATAGTGACATTTTTGTATCCTTAGCACGTAGCACAATAACTATTATGTATTGGGCATTCATTATATGTTTTGTTGGAATAATATATGATTCAGAAAAATATATATTATATTTTTTATTGTACTTTGAGCATTTGCTTACTGAGTAAGGCTGTGCTATGTGTTCAGAGATATGAGAAGTGTAACATTTGACCTGGGCCTTAAGAGTTCTACTGTCTTGTTGGAAAAGACATACAGTAAAAATCTAAATAATGAAAACCAGCAAATGGTTCTGCCACTTTTAAGAACAAGAATACAGAGAAAGCATATAGGTCCTCATAGAGAACTGGATAAAAGATGTCATCTTTCTGTAGATGAGGAGAGATATAGGGAGGTGGGTTAAAGAGTATATATGTGGTTTGGAGGAAAAGCAAGACCATACAGTGCCAGAGTACAGAGACTAGATGGGATTGGGAGTAACAGCAAATTACTTAATCTGCCTCTTTCCTTCTTCTATAAAGTAGTGATAATGTTAGTACCTATCTTACAGAATTATGAAAAAGAAATGAGGCAATTCATGTAAAGCATTTAGCTCAATGCCAGTCACAGAGAAAATGTCCAAACAAGAGAAATTTATTATGTTTTTGTTATTGTTATTAGAGTGCTTATCATTAAATTAAATTATAGGGACCAGGAATAAAACCTCACGTTTATGAGGGCACCATGGAAAGAGAAGCCAGACAAGCCATCAGAAACACAGCTGCATAAAGCTAAGATAACAGGTCAGGAATCAGATTAGCCAAGAGGAAACTGGGAATGAACAACTATCAGGTCAATGTTGAGGGGAGGGGAAAAGCCAGGCATTTTGAGAAACAGTTGTGACCCAAACACAAAGAATTAGTGAAGAGAAGACGACCTTGAAGCTAAGGCAATTCCTGCCTAAGGCTGGAAAGAATATTATCTGCTTTCTGCTGAGATTGGAGCAGAGCCCAGAGTGTGTGACCAGCCCAGGGCCTGCTGTTGGGAACAGGTATGCCAGATGAGCCAGCTCATAATTAGGTTAACTTGTTGAAAACTGGGAGTTACAGGAGGGGCAGATCTTGACAAGAGATAGAGTAGTGGTGGAGTTAAGTAGGGAGATTGTTGAGCAAAAGAATGGCCGAAAAGATTATGTGAAACTGGAGCCCAGTTTAAATTTACAAAGGCTTTCTTTTTCTGATCAGGTGTCCTACGTCTGAAAGGCAAGGTTTGTACCTTTCAGGGATGGTGTTAGTCTCATAGGTCTCTCACATGGCCTTTCTTGAAGTATTAGACAATTTCTGTGTCCAGTATTTCAGCTTTAGTAGACTTTAAATATTTTTATTTTTAAGCAAGAGATTAATAAAAAAGAAATCCTTGTTTATTTTGCTTGTGGAAATATGCAGGATCTTTGTCATGCAATATGACCAAAAGATTTTTCTCCTTAAGCTCAATACGTTCAATATAGCTGTTTTAGAGTACTGTTCTCAGACTTGCTTGTTCATAAAAAAACCACTTGAGGTGTTTGTTAGAAGAGATTGATTTCTGGACCCCACCCCAGGCCCTGAAACAGATCTCTAGGGAAAGCACCTAGGACATCATTTTTATAAGCATCCCAGGCACTTCTTATGATTGGGCAACTTTATCAAATATTGCCCTGGGCAATTGAAGTACCTGTAAATTCTGCCGTAGGTCAAAGGTTCTAGTGCTTAATTTCTAAGACATGGTTTGATTATACTTTGGTTCATACTATAGAGTTCAGAAGACATATTTACTACATTCTCCTATTTAGACCAGGTTAACCCAGGGGTTCTCAAACAGGATGATTTCCCCCCAGGGGACATTTGGCAATGTCTGGAGACATTTTTGGTTGTCACAACTTGGGGGATTGGATGCTACTGACATCTAGTGAGTAGTAGCCAGGAATACTCCTGAACATTCTACAATGCGTAGTATATTCCCCCATAACAAAGACTTACCTGCCCCGAGTGTCAGTAATGCTGAGTTTGAGAGGTGGTGGTTAATCTTAAGATCAGTTTGTGTGTCTCTCTGTATCCATTCATCCATCCATCCATCCATCCTTAAACAGGTATAATACAGATCACATGTGACCACCATCCATATCAAGATAGAGAACATTCCAGCACTGAGAATACATTTTTGTGCCCTTTTCCAGTAGATTCCTATCCGCCTTCCAGAAATCATTATCCTGGTTTCTGCCACCATACATGAGTCTTGTCTAATCTTGAACTTTATATAAGTAGAATTATACAGTATGCACTGTTTTGTGTCTGGCTTCTTTTGCTCAGTGTTATGTCTGGGAGATATATTCATGTTGCATTTAGCAGGAACTTGTTCTTTATTGCTATGCTATGTATACCACAGTTTAGCTGTCCATTTTACTGTTGGCAGATTTATAGTGTTGTTTGCAGTTTGGGGCTATTATGAATAAAGTTACTGTGGATATTTTTGTATATATCTTTTGCTAGTGATAGGTAATTGTTTCTCTTGTGTATATTCCTATGAGTAGAATTGTTGCGTCATAGGATAATGTTTATTTGGCCTTAGTACATACTGCCAAACAAGTTTCCAGACTCTTGTTCCATTTTACACTTCCACCAGCAAGGTGTGTGACAGTTCTTGTAGCTTTACAATCTCTGCAGTATCTCGTATTGTCAGCTTTTACATTTTAGCCATTCTTGTGGGAGTGTAGTGGTATCTCATGAAGATTTGAATTTGCATTTCCCAGATGACTAATAATGTGCTCAGCAACTTTTCATGTACTTTATTGGTCATTTGAATATTCTCTTTTGCAAAGTGCAAGTTCAGGTCTTCTGCCTATTAAAAATAATTGGGTTGTTTGTCTTATTATTGATTTTAGGAGTTCCTTATATATTCTGGATATGAGTCATTTTCAGATATATATCTATATATAATATATAGTGAATATATTCTTCCAGTCTGTGCCTTGTCTTTATTTATTTTATTTATTTATTAGAGAATTGTAGGTTTCCAGAAAAGTCATGCAAAAAATACAGTTCCCATATAACCCCCCACACATGCACTTTTCCCTATTATTAGCACTTTATATTAGTGTAGTACCTTTGTTAACAGTTGATGAAACAATATTGTAATTTTACTTTTTTTTTTGGAATAGAGAAAAAAAATTAAAAAAAAAAAAAAAAGATTTATTTTTATTTATTTATTTATTCCCCCCTTGCTGCTTGTGCTTGCTGTGTCTATTTGCTTTGCGTTTTTCTGTGTCTGCTCGTCTCCCTTTTGTTGGGTCATCTTGTTGCGCCAGCTCACTGCACTGCGTGGGCCTGCTTGCCTTCACCAGGAGGCCCCAGGAATCGAACCCAGG
>JAQZBX010055995.1:0-18280 GCA_029593785.1 Cabassous unicinctus
TTAGTTTCCTTTTTTTTTTTTTTTTAAGATTTATTTTTATTTATTTATTTATCCCGCCCTTACTGCTTGTGCTCTGTGTTCATTTGCTTTGCGTTTTTCTGTGTCGGCTTGCCTCCCTTTGTTGTGTCATCTTGCTGCACCAGCTCACTGCGCTGCGCGGTCCGGCTTGCCTTCACCAGGAGGACCCAGGAATCGAACCCGGGGCCTCACTAATGGTAAATGGGAGCCCAACCAATTGAACCACAGCTGCTTCCCATTAGTTTCCTTTTATGCTCTGCTGGCTACAACATGTAGCTTTTCTCTTGTGGTCTAAAAGACTGGCTCCAGATGCATTCTTTATCTTCATCACCCAGACAGCAGAAAGGAAGATGTGAAAGGAATAGGAAATGTCCTTTCACTTGAAGAGCACTACCTGGACATGGCAGGCCTCACCTCCACTTATATCCCCTTAGCAAGGACTCAGTCACATGACCACATCTGCTGCAGTGGAGGCTGAGAAACGCCATGGTTATTCTATTTGGCCATGTGCCAAACTAAGATTTAGGGCATCTACTGATCTTGAGGAAGGACGGGAGAATGGATGTTAGGGATAACTAGTAGTTATCTACCTACCATACCTTACAAAATTTGTATGTAGGCACAGACAACTCCATGTTGTTCTCTCAAGTGTTTAACATTTGGATTAAGCATTGCATATAAGAAAAATAATGGGGTTAAATGTGATTAAAATAAAATGTATAATGCATAAGTAAAATGTATTAATATTTTAATAACTACTAAGCTACTAGAAAGGTGTCTATCATGCTGGATGGGGTAGCTCATATAATATCTCAACAATTCTAGGCTCATTCCAAAGCCTTGCCTTCTTTCAAGCTACTATCCTATTCTACTCTTGACTCTAACCTGCCTTTCTGAATTTTACACATCTTTGACAAACCAAGTGTCTTCTATTTCATGTATTTTCTTAGCACTTCAGGCTATTACCAGGCACAGTTCAGATTCATCACACAAACTATATTGACAATGTCCTTTCTGGTATTGTTTACTGTTAAGGAATGCTGGTGGATAGACTCTCTACCAAAATTGTCAAATTCTTGAGAACATAAATTGTGTCTAGCATTGTATCAGATATTTTGGTCTAGGGTTTTATAATTATTGATGAGCAACATTTTCTAAAGAGCTTACGAATTATTTTATTACAAAGGTTTTAGAATTTTCACCCCAATTTGCAAAATCTACTTAAAAATAAAGAGTTTGAAGCTCTGCCTCTAGCAATAAAGTATTGAAAGTAAATTACAATCTTTCTCTCACAATGATATAAAATTTAATAAATATTTTGAATAAACATTTTCAGAAATATTTTTATATCAAACATTATAATTTATTTTTTATAGAGTGTATCCGTCAGGGTTCTCTAGACATCTACATCTAATTTTGTTTGTATCTATATCTATATCTACTTATACACACACATACACACACAATCATGTATATCTGTTGAGAGATTTATTTGGCAAGTGTGACCTTTGTAGAGCATGTGGACCATAAGAATTTCTTCTTATCTGGGAAACCTCAGATTGGATGAGGTCCACCCTCATTATTGAGAGTCATCTCCTTTACTCAGAGTCAACTGATTACAGATGCAAATATATCTACACAATACCTTCACAGAAATACCTAGACTGTGTTTGACCAAACAACTGGGCACCATAGCATAGCTAAATTGACAAATAAAATTAGCCATCCCATAGAGAAATAAAATAATCTATATAATGCATGTTTCCATTGTTCCTCAACAATTCTGTTTGATTTGTTTTTAGAAAAAAAAAAAATCATTATCTCTCCTTGTTAGGTTTGTTAGGAACTCTTTATTGAAATATTTGCCAGATTATTTTATTCAGTCCTCAAATTAAAATTTTCTAATATTATGAGTCCATCAGGTGTAAATAAAGTTAATAGAGATCAATTAAAAAAAAACTTTCAAATATTACATAGTAGGTTGTTTTCCTTGATTTTCTACTTTTTTCCTTTTGGAAATGAGTTTATAAAATACATTTAGTCTACATCATCAAAATTTCCTGAAAGTTTGAATTTTTTAAATGACTTAACAGGAAATCCACTGGAGCCCTAACAATATGTCACATTCTTGTTTCCTACCAGTAATCTAACAAGAGCAATAACTCATAACTATGTGAAACTATTAACTACTTGGGAGTCAATGGAGGAAAAGGGACACCTTAATTGTATCTTTTCCCAAAACATGATACCTGTGGGATAAGATTCTAGTGGGAAGCAATTATGATTGTTTGTTTCTAAGAAGACCTTTAGTATTTATATTTACAGTATAAAATATTTATGTTAGATCAACCAGTCCTTGCAGAGGGCCAGATGGCTTTTGCATGGACATCGTCTGAGATCAGAACCAGTGACTCAGAATAATTTTCAAAGGAGAATTTAGGCTATGATTCCATCAGCACCAAGTACTCCTTCAGTAGTGCAAGGTTAGTTTTCAATTATCTACGAGCATCTTTAAAATCATCTCCCCTCTAGAACCTTAGAGGAGAACAATGTAAAGCATTGAGTTCTCTAGGAAGAAGGAGGGGGATGACTCAATCCCAGCTTTTGACTCATAAATTCTTAGAGTCCTCTATGTTAGACTTCCTCCCAGAGCAAATGGGCATGCAAATTGTTATTTATATATCCCCAACTGTCCTCTAACATGCACCTTCCCTAATGAGCACAGGTTCTCATATCTTCCAGTCCCCCCCTAAAATTAAGGTAAACACTTCTTTGATCATTTCAACTCAGGCATAGAGATGTATTTGTTCTCTTATATTCAGTTTATGCTAACCTATCTCTAAATATCTTTCAAAAATTTCACTGAACACATGCTTATTGAGGCTTGCTACATGGTAAGTGTAGTGGTAAATGTAAATACAAAAAAAATTCATGGATGCATAGATGTGATATTTGGTTTTAAATTTATTTGAAGACCATGGAGAATATTGATTTTAAGAGGTTAATATGCAGTGAAATAATTCTGCATCTCTTTATTATTGTATATATTTATGTAGAAAAAAGAAACAAGGTCCATTTCCTGAGAAAATAAATTATGGTCATGGATATGGGACAGAAAATTGTGGGTAAATGATACTTTAGAGAGAAATTCAATAGGTTACAAGTATACAACATTATTAACATTTATTAAGTTCTTACCAAGAGCCAGGAACTATGCTGAACACCTTGTGGGCAACATTTCATTTAGTTCTATGACATCTCCAAGAGATAGACAGTAACAGTTCCATTTTTAAGATGCTTGGAGAGTGGAGTAATTGCCCAAGTCAAGCAGCAGATGTGTGGTTGAGCTGAGATTTGAACCCAGGACTGTCTAATATAATATCAGTGCACTTTAAAATTATAAAACCTTTGAATATTGGAATTGGAAGAGATAATGAAGATGATTTAATCAAATGTCCTTTCCAGTGTTTGTGTCCTTGAACAAAATCTGCTATGTGGTTATTCAGGCTGTGCTTGAATATTTCTAGTTGTGAGTAGTATGCTGCACATTAAGACAATTAGTCCATTTCTGGGAATTTCTGACCATGAGAATCTTCTTTGTTGTGAAACAAAATATGTTTCCCCATAGTTTCCAGAATATAGTCTTAGTTCATTCTCTTGGAGACATGTAAAAAGGGTCCAAAACCTCTTAAATATAGGAATATTTTAAACATTTGAAGATAGCAATGTACTATTTGGATTTTTATTTGCTAGTCAAATATCCCCACTTATTTCAGCTATTTTTACATGACAAGATTTCTAAACACCTATATTGTCCAGTTTCTCAATATACCATATAAAGTACTGTATCCCAAAAAGTACATATTAACCCAGCTGATCCTTGAGTGTTAAAAGGACTATGAATTTCTGTGTTGTAGATTCTATTTGTTTTCTTTGCAAATAAATAGACTAGTATTGAACTTAGACTAAAATCGCTAATTGCATTTTATATAGTCTACTAATACACATTTAAACTTTTGTAGAAAACATGCAAAATACATGATTATAAAAACTGAGCAGCATGGAAGATGCTCATTGTTTGTGATGCAAAAAAATCATCTCATTTTGGGACCTGAGTAGTCTTCTGACCAGCACTCCTTTCAACAAGGAAGTCAAATTAAGACCAATCATAGCCTGTTGTTACCCTGGACACAGGAATGGAATACATTACCTAAATTTAGGTCATTATATTACTTTCCTGGGGTCTTTCAAATTAGAAACAAGGGAAGAGTTCCTCACTGTTGGTGGAGCTGTTGAGATATAAGCATAAGAACGGCCAAGACGTTTTGTTCTAGCCTTGTAGAATAGCAGCTCTGTATAAAGGAAACTGGAACCATAGGGATTCATGATGGAAAGGTACTGGCAGTTGTCCAATCACGCAGCTATTTTGAGTTGGGATTTTAGTAAGGAAAATAACTCAACCTAGTGTAACTAGTTTTCAGAGATTTATGAACTGTCTGTTTATTAATTACAGAACTCATTCAGCACCCTTCCTTATTCTGGGTCAAATGAAAATTTAATTATGTTTTTTAACATACATGGCATTAATATATACATGTGAAATATGGGAGGAAAAGACAAGAACCCTTAGAAATAACACTAGTAACCTTCCTTCTGCCTGACTTATAAATCCCTAAATTGGTGTTTTCCATTTAAAAAGTTATGAGATGCTTAATTATAGTGTCCTTGAAGTCTATAATTCCTACTCTGGTCAACCAAAATCATTGGTTTTTCAAGTAGCTGGAGAGGCTCAAGAACTATCTGCAATAAGAATCCCTTCTGAGGAGGGAGAAAATAATGATCCCCACAGAATTATCCTTTTCCCCACCCATACACATACATACACTTGTGCACACACACAAAAACATACACATGCACATGTGATTGTGCACTTATTTTCTCTTTTTTAACTTTAGAACCTGCAGAGAGGATAAGGGACCCTGGAAATCATTCCATGGTGACTGAGTTCATCCTCACTGGGCTGACAAAACAACCTGAACTCCAGCTGCCCCTCTTCTTCCTCTTCCTAGGAATCTATTTGGTTACAGTGCTGGGGAACCTGGGCATGATCACACTGATTGGATTCAGTTTTCCCCTGCACACACCCATGTACTATTTCCTCAGCAGCTTGTCCTTCATTGACCTCTGCCACTCCTCTCTGGTTACTCCAAAAATGCTGGTGAACTTTGTGACAGAGAAGAACACCATCTCCTACCCTGGATGCATGGCTCAGCTCTATTTCTTTCTGGTTTTTGCTATTGCAGAGTGTCACATGTTGGCTGCAATGGCATATGACCGCTATGTAGCCATCTGCAGCCCCTTGCTTTATAATGTCATCATGTCCTATCATGTCTGCTTCTGGCTCACAATGGGAGTATATATTTTGGGCTTCATTGGTTCTACAATTCATACAGGTTTCATGTTGAGACTCTTTTTCTGCAACACTAATGTGGTTAACCATTATTTCTGTGATCTCTTTCCCCTCCTGGAGTTATCCTGCTCCAGCATCTACATCAATGAGTTACTAGTTCTGTGCCTGAGTGCATTTAACATCCTGACTCCTGCCCTAACCATCCTTGCCTCCTACATCTTCATCATTGCCAGCATCCTCAGAATCCGCTCCACTGAAGGGAGGTCCAAAGCCTTTAGCACGTGCAGTTCCCACATCTTGGCTGTCACTGTTTTCTTTGGGTCTGCAGCGTTCATGTACCTGCAGCCATCATCGGTCAGCTCTATGGACCAAGGGAAAGTGTCCTCTGTGTTTTATACCATAGTTGTTCCCATGCTGAACCCTGTCATTTACAGTCTGCGGAATAAGAATGTCAAATTTGCCCTGAAGAAAATTCTGGGAGTAGAGCATGTTCATGAATAGAATCAATGTGATGACATCTATCAGAAACAGGTCTTCACTCTGCTGAGATATGTAATGTTAGATTAATTCTTCAAGTTTTTGTATTCAGTGATACTTCCATTTCCCATACAACACATCTCTAAAATTCCCCTCCAGGCCTCCTTGTCCTTCAAACTTATATTACAGTGACACTATATGGAAAGGAATTCTCTGGAAATCTTTGGACCTTCCACAATTACCACCAGTAAGATAAGCACTGTGAGTAAATTACATTTTCTAAAAAAAGAAACTGTTAAGGGCAAAAGGATCCCTAATTTTATTTTAAATAATAATACAAAGAACAACCAGAACCAGTAGGATGATGATGATGATGATGATGATAATAGTAACATACATTATCAAGATTTTATGAATGGGAAGCAGTGTACTAAGCACTTTAAAATTTAATATTTATACTATTCCCCCAAGGCAAGCACTAGTATTAATCTCATTTTAAAGATGAAAAAAATTGAAGCCTGGAGAATTTATATATTGTTCCCAAAGTCTCAAATATAATAAGTTGATTGAGCTTGGAAAGAAACCTAAGAAGTTTGGCTCCAGGACTTGCGATTTTGCTTACAGTGCTTTATGACCCCCAGGTAACTGTGGTAGGTCTAAGGACTCCTAAAGCAGTTCTTTCTACACACTAAATATTCCCAGTTCAGTATATGACCCTTTTGCTTTCCTCTAAGTATCTTCCATGCAATTCTTATTTTTGTTTTTGACATAGTGAAAATAATCAAAATCCTTCAAATCTGTGCCAATAAAAGCAAAATGGAGAAGAACTAGGATATTCTTCATTATGGAGATTCAAATTGTTACATATGATAGCAACTACTTGTATAAGATCAGCTCATACATGATTACCTTAAATTTATAACAATCATGATGTGGTTATTTATGTGTCAAGAGCTCATAAATCTACAAATTCTGCTAAATTTTATCGCTTCCAAGCCTTTCATGCTCTTTTGCACCATAATTTACAGTTTCCCTTTCATGTCAATTTCACCATTAAAACACCTCTTCTTTCCCCTCATTTTATTAATTTACCACTTCAAGACATTTAACATCTTATAACTGTGATTTTGTTTGACGTTTTAAATGTTCAATTGCCTTGTATCTGTCCCCAAATCAAAATATCCTACTCAGATTAATATTCTTTGGATGCTGCTCTGTATTATTAACGTAATATAACAAACTGCAGTGTTACCTATAGTTTACCAAATATAGAAAAATATATAATATTTCTTTAGCATACATTACCATCCTTGTTTTTCATTTCTTCATTCACTGTGGTGGGTTCTCAAAGAAACCTCACATTTACTTGTGACTTAATTTTCATCATATAAAGTAAGGGAAATGACCAAATTACAAATCTGATCTTATTCCTGAAAACTAGTCCAGTGCTCTGCTCAATAGACCACAGTCATGTATACATACACAATGTCATATGTAAGAATAGACTAACAAATGGCAAACAAAAAGAGTGCTATTGGGTATAACCCTGAGTGACTGGAGCTTGATCTCAGATAGAAAATACAGACTAAGTGAAAGATAATGGTCTCTTCAAGGAAGAGAGGAAAGTCTATGCAGACTCAGAAATGCATGTCATATTTGGGTAATACCCTCAAGCCACATACAGAGCTCCAGGCAATGTAGCAGGAAACAAGGGAAAGGATAGAAAAGAGAGTTCATGAAGCACTTCTGGGTCACTATAAGGCTTTGACCTTTATTTTGTAGGGCAGGGGAACCACTAGATATTTTTAATTAGTTTTAATTTGACACTTAGTTTTGGATGTTAGTATTATCACATTTAAGTTGGTGTGGAAAAAGGAAGAAAAGAAAATTAAACTGAATTCAAGGAGACCAGCCAGTAGTGATTTTATTATTCTAAGAAAGCTATTACGCATCAGTGATAGTGAAGCTAGAAAGAAGATTTTCAAGAGATTTGAAAAATTCAATTGTTAAGGCTTATGGCTAATTAGAAGTGTGTTGAAGGTAGTACAGGAAGGAATGAGGATGAATGCAAGTTTATAACTTGGATTAGTATATAAAAGGATGGATCACGGTAGAATTCTGAAGGCAGAATTGACTAAGTCTAGATAAAAATATATGAGGATACAATCGAGTCACAAAGTCTAAGAAATAGCGTAATTCAAACTATCTTTCTATCTGTCTATCTACCTACCTATCTATCTATCTATCTATCTATCTCCTCCATCTAATCTTTTTTTTTTTTTTCTGCTGCATGAGAACACATACCCTGACAAAATTCAAGGGTGGATTTTATGGGTCTCTGCATTGTTTTCATTGTTGTGTAATCATCCATGGAAAGATCTGGTCATGTCCTTCCCATTTCTGACTATCCAACTCTTTTTCTCACTCCCTGTATTCAGCTCACTGAAGTAACAGTCAGCCTTTTTCTGTGCACCTGTGAGGTGGCATTCTGGACACATAGTATTCTCCTTAGGTATCCCAGAATTCTGTAGCAACTACAATTTCAAAATTGAAAGAAGCATTTTGATCTCTTAGCATGCTTGCTCAAACCTGAAAGAATTATAGTGAAAGGAGGTAAACACAAGAGATCATCAATTGCCTTGATTTGCACAGAGTGGTCATACAGCAGCATTGGCCCAACGTGAGAGTTTGATAAACATGTATATTCTCAAGTCCCAAAATAGACCTATTAAAGAGAACCTGCATTTTTAACCAGATCCCTAGGTGAATCCTGTGTACATTGAAGTTTGAGAGGTATTTTCTAGGTTTAGAAAAGTTAAATATCTGGCTTCAGAACGTGAGATTTTGATTTGACTGACATGTGGTGCAGCCTGAGATTTTTGAAAACTCCCTTGAAGCTTTTAAATATGCAGTCAGAATTGAGGAAAACTAATTTGCCCTACCCTAATCTCCTTTAAAAAGAACTGAATCTAATTTATTTAACCCTATTTTATGAGAGCTTACCACATGTGACTTCAAATATACCTTGATTCAGGTTATAATCAAAGATTACTTCCAATTATTCCTGTTTTGGGAAAAACAAAACTGAAAAAGAAAATATGAGAAATGAAAAGAAACACGGAAACATAGATCCCTAGTAATAATATATTCCTTTTAAATATTCAAATTCGCAAGCAGATGTTAGATCATTAAGAGCTCCACAAAAAGTTATATATTACATCAATATTCCAAATTCTTACTCATTGACCCCTAAAATCCAATTACATATAGTTTTGACTTTTGAACCAAATAAATATTTTACCTATTTACATGTAAAATTAAAAATATTATATACAACTCAATAAATTGTTCTTCATTATAAAAATTTCTAGCTCAATTCACAGCACGATATAACTTGTCAGAATGTGACCTGGGTCTGGAAAAGCTGCCGATTACAATGGGAGCTGAGAATCAATATCGTTGGCTAAGAGTCTGTAAGAAATCCAGAATCTCAAATCCCACTGAGACCTGCTCAATTAGAATCTACATTTTAATAAAATCCCCATGTGATTATGATCCCTATGCACAAATCCTTACTACTAATTGACCAGTTTAGAGTTGTCAGGAAATCCAACTTAAAGGAAAAGGTAAGACAACTTGGGAAACACCAACTGAAATCACAGCTTTTCTAAAGGGCTTGTTTCTTTGAGAAATGGAAATCCTTAGGGAGTATTTGTCTCATCTTATTTGATGTTTGGCATGTAAACCCAGTATAAACCTTCAAAGCCCAGCAATCAGACCTGCTCAGGTGACTGAAAGTGAGGGTTTTTATTACCCTGAAGCTGGAGAGAAACAAACTGAAAAGTTACATTTGGAGATGTTGACCTGTGATGTAGACCAGTTCAAAAGGGGCTCAGAGATCTGGCACTGTGCCTCCTCTCTCAGTACTAAAGACAGAAGAATGCTGGGGAGCTAAGACTGCCAACACCAACATCAGTACCATTTTCCTTTTGAAAATAAATTGCCCATTGACGTTTCCAGGCAGAAGATAGGTGAGTTTGCTCATTCCACACTTATGATTTGAAACTATTAGGGTGGCAATAATTCAGTTAAACATCCCTCTCAATATATTAATTCACTTATCTATTTGTTTATTCACTATTTATTTATTTATTCATAAAATAATTTTCAAGCATCTATCTTGTGCCAGACACTGGGCTAGTTACTGGGAATGCAGAGGAGAATAAAAACGACTGATCCATCATCCAGCTTAGTGTCCATTAATATGCCGTTTCAGAAATTATAGGTTGATTTCTGTGCGTATAGTCACAATTCTCCAACTCCTTGGTCTAATCTATTCCAAGGAGTTGGAGAATGTTTCCACGATGATTTAAATTTTAAATGATATTTAAAAATAAATAAATTTCTGCTAGGCATCAGAGAATTAGGGTTTCATGAGACAATTTCATAAATAAGGAAAAAAATAAAAGAGATAGATATCTAAGACAATGAGATGTATTCCATGAACTAAATAAGCCATATTTGAGCTAAGTCTGGAGGAGGGCAAGAAGTCATGTGGATATTTATATTTTTCTTAAGAGTAATAAAGGGAATCTTCACTACAGTGTCCCTGAAAGTGTGTGATCATCTAGTTTTCTAGTTGAGTGTATTTACGGATGAGGAATATGTAGCTCTTTCCATTTTTTGATATCTCAAATGGCTAAAATAGTTTTCTTTATGCCAAGTAAAAGATGTACCTTAGATCTTTCAAACACCATATACAATATGTTTCTCTTCCTTTTAAATTCCCTTCAGATATATGAAAATACCTGCTAATTATCCCATTACCATCAAATATTTCCCAAGCTCTTCAGTTTCTGTATGTCTTCCATCTTGTTACAACCCCTTCTTGAGGACATCCATAACTAAACGTAAAACTCCTGATGTGGTATAGGTGTAGCACAGTGCTTTCTAACCTCATGGCACATGTAGAAAATGGTAGTATTTGTGTGGCATAATGGTACAAGTGGGTGAAGCTGCTTGTGGTCAATGGTGACCAGCTAAGAGCCTACGGATGCCGCAGGACCAACCCATTTTCCCAAGGGCTAAGAACTGAGACCACAGCACCATGATGACCCCATCCGTGGCCTTCCAGCTGCAGGAACTGAAGTTGGGAAGCTCTGTTACAGATCTTATGGGGATGATTTCCCATAGTACTCTGGATATTATATTTCTATAAGTGCCATCTGAACCTTCAATTGCTTTATTAACCACTTGATTTATGAACTTTGAGTCAACAGACTTATGAGCTTATGTTTTTCATGTGAAAATTACACCCAAACCATGTATCTTATCTGTGAAGAACTAAATAAATCTTTGCCCTGCTAAACTTCAATTTATTTGTTTTAACCCTTTGCAGTGTCTGAACACATTTCCCCAGTTGTTACCATCTCTTAGGGCCTATTTTATAGTAATTTGGGAGATTTTATTGACCAGAGGGTGAGGACAATGTCATGGGGGATTGACAATCTCTAAATCCAATCTTATATGAGAAAAGACAATTTTCACAGGATGGTTTCAGTCCCAAGTACTCTTTTCTTATTGTACTCCTTCCTATAACTTTACAATAAAAGGGCATAAGGGAAGGCCTTTGACGTTTCTGATTTTCAGTTACCTTATCTCATATTTTAATATAAAAGATGTATAACTCCACTTAAGTGGCTATGGCCAGACCCTTTATTATCATTGCCATGTACATTAAATCTTTACTTATATAGATTGTATGTAATAGATATGGAAACCTATATTCTTAATTTATCCATATGTTCATAGGGTACAATAATTTATTATGAACCCTATGGAGATCAGATTAGGACAAATAGAGAAGGCATTTTAAATAAAAAATCCACAATATTCAGTTATTGTTCTCTGTAACAGTAAGTGGTACTATTCAAATGTGTTTTTTCACCTCTCTGAGTTCACTCCAATTTTATTTCCATATTATGCCTCATTATGGTGAATATTAGATCTCCTAAATATCAAATTTCTGTAGCAATAATATTTCATTACTCTTTAACACAGGCCTGTTGAGATATAGTAACATTTAATTCAGTTATTCACTATATTGGCTATTTCTTTCAATTTATTCATCTATAAATCAGATGATCAAGGAATCTACATCTTAATCTAAACTAAAATATTGCAAAATATATGACGATAAAATTTAGTGTAAAACTGAAAAAAAAAATTTAGTGAGTTTCATGAGGGCAGAAACTACAGTTTTTAAATTTAAAAAAAAATTTTAAATTTTTGTCCCACATTGTGTGTGCTACATTTCTATCTCAGTAATTTTGCGAAGGAAGAAAGGAAGGAAGGGAGGGAGGGCGGGAAGGAGGGAGGGAGGGAGGTGGGAAATGAAATAAGACAGAAGTCCTGTATCTCTCCCCACGTGAAGCTTGCCACTTCATTAACTTTAGTTTCTTAATCCAATAGTTTCCAAACATGGATAATCATCAGAATTACTTTGATGGTTTTCTTTGTTTTTTAAATTTTGTTTTGGTTTTCTGAAAGTTCACATCTTTAATCCTAGCCCTCAATGATTCTGATTCACTAATTCTGGTCCTAGGATAGGAAATACTTATTTTTTAAAAAATCTCCCAGGTTAGCTGAGAGAATTTTGAAACTTTATGAATAAAAAGTTTTGAGGATATTTTTAAAGTTATAGAAAGAACTAAAAGAGACTTACTGAGAATACAACCATTAAATACTGGAATTAGAAGCATGGTGGTGGTACTGACTTAACTGAATTAACAACGCATGTAATATAATAGAAACTTGAAATAATATGTCAAGCTGATAATTCTAGAAATAGCAATATGAATACATCATTTAGAGATATCTAGGTAACCTTCAGAAGAACTAGAAGCAGAAACTATTTATTGGGGTTACCCTACATAGAGTAAGTTTTTATCTGAGGAATAGGATGAAAACTAGGGAGAGGGTAATTTAGAACTTTTGTTTCTCATTATAATCATGTTTACATTTTTATATTCATAACTTTTGTAAATACTGTAATCCCCCCTAGATGACTCTGATGATCATTATTGGGAAATCCCTGAATTAACACTCTTTGTGTTCAGATAATTCTACATCTCACTGTAAAGCAACCAGTCTGTAAAGCAACCATTCTCACGGATACTGATAACTCTATCATATCCGTGAGAATATTAGGAAGGCCTGTGCTACCTGCCTGTAGGACAAGAAGATGAACTGTGTCTATGTCACATATTGAGCAACTATAATATTGGCCTTGGGCTAAAGTTGACAAGTTGCATTCTAGAAAGGAAGGCATTAACTGATCCTATATGTGTACGTTAAGTGGATTCAGATATAGGGAGAAGGGGTTATAGTGCATGAAGGCTAGTACATTATAATGTCTATCTTGAGTTTCCAGAGTCCAATATTTGTGTTCTTGAGAGTCAGTACTTTACAGGAGGCATCACCTGGCTGAACTAAAATTTTCCATAAACCCTAAGAAATCGTCAAAAATAGCCAATGATCCCATCAGTACATCTTTGGTTTTGTAAGGTAATGAATATCTGAGTTTAGATGTTGTAAGCAGAGCTCATTCGGAAGCAAGAGTAACCAGAAAATAACTGGGACCAGAAGTTAGACCCTCCAAGTCTGAAGAAGCACTAAAGGGAAAGGTTTCTTAGTAGGGAAACGTTTCATAGTAGGGAAAAGGACAGAAGATGATGTTCTGTTTTATGCGAGTAAAAATAATAATGGTGAAAGTCTAGGAAAGCATGTAAGTTGTATTTGGGAGGAAGGCTTTTGAATAACTCGTAAATTAGGAAGACTATAAGTAGGGAACATGGCTATAGAATACAAGAAAACATAACAAAGGAATCTGCTATCAAGGATATTCTACAAGGATGAAGTACATCAACAAGGAAGCTTTAAACATGATGCATCACTAGATATACGAGAACATCATATAATGATTAAGGGTTCAGTTCAAGGTTATTTCCAATAGGAAGATCTGAGAATTCTAAATCTCTGTATGTCCCAAAGCATAGCTCCAAATATTTAAAGCGAAAAATGTGATGATATCAAGATGAAACACACAAGTAAAAAATTAGTGGGAGACTTTAGCATACATACCTCTCTCTCTCAATTAAAAAAAGAAAAACACAGTTTACAGACGATCTAAACACAAATCTAATGAATTAGACTAAACCAAAATATATAGACCACACAACTCTGCAAGAGTAGACAACGTATTCTTTTCAAATGTATTTGGAATATTTATAAAAATTGACAATATGCTGTGTGATTAAACTTCAACAAATTTCAAAAACTAAATAATCCAGAGGGTTTTCATTGACTGTAATGAAATTAAGACACACTTAACAAAAAAAGGATACCTAAAAATAAAAAGCTCAATTTCTGGAAAATTAAGAATTCAATTCTAAATACTCAGGATAAAAAAGTCAAAGAAGAAATTATAAAACATTTAAACTCAATAATAGAGATAATTTAAAATATTGAAACTTGTGGGAGGCTGCTAAAGTTTCATTTCCTTCTAAGAAAGTTGAAGATAATGCTTTAAAATTTCATAGCAAGAAGTTAGGAAAAGAACAGGGAATCACACCAAAGAAATATATAAACAATAAAATAGTTTTGCTATTAAAAATAATTTAAATAGAAAATTACCCTATAATCCATAAAGTCAACACAGCCAAAAGTTGGTTATTAAATTGATAACTAAAAAATGACAGACTTCTAGCATGAGTGATCAAGAAAAGATAGAAGCAACAAAAATTACGGATTTCAGAAATGAAGACATAAAAAGCACCTACAAACATTTCTGATAGAGAAAAGAAATCATTATGAAAATTATAGTGCCAATACATTTGATAACTTTCAAAATGGGTAAATGTCTTAACATTTCAACTTTGGAAAAAGTGGGGGGAAAAAGGCCAAAAATTTGAGTAAGAGACTCAAATTTTTGGCTTTCTTTTCACTTTCTTTTCACCCTAAGAACACCACAAGATGTCAAGATTGCCTCATGGAGTACTTCCAGGTATTTAAGGTACATGTTGTGTAAACTATTCCAGAGACTGGAAAGGTAAGGGAAATTTTCTAAATCTTTTATGAGATTTGACTTCAAATCATGATTAAAAATATTATAAGAAAGGAAAATTAGGAAGAAAGACTTAGTCTCTTTTATGAATATAGATTCAGGTACCCAATTAAATATGAGCAATTTGAATCCAGTAATAGACATACACACACACATGCACACAAACAGAAAATGAATTTATTTCAGGTATGTACTAGCATTTCAATGTTCTAAAATCACATGTGAATTTTGTAAAACTGATTTTTAAAAATACCTACTTTTCATCTAGAAACATAATTTAATTCATTTATTAACTTCTAAGACTTTTTCTCTATATCCTTTTGATTTTCTACCTACTCAGTTTATCTGCAAATAACAGTTTTATTTCTTCCTTTCCAATCCTTATAATTTTATTTTTTCCTTTCCTATTTAACTTGCTTTTACCTTCAGTACAATGCTTAATAGGAATGGAGATAGTGGGCATTTTGTCTAATTCCCATTATCAGGGAAAAGTTTTCCACATTTCTACATTAAGCTTGTTGTTTTCTATATGTGCTTCTGAATATGCATAAAGACGTTTCCATCTATTCCTACTTTTCTAAGAGTTTTTAAAAATTATTATTATTACTAATGGGTGGTGCCATTTTCAATATTTTAGAAGAAAACAATAATATTGGTGCTAATCTTAAATGTGAAGACCAAAGAAAACATTTGAAAGGTACTGCTTGCTTAATGACTGAGCAAATTTAGTAAAGTTTCCATCTGTCATTTTAAAAATGTGCTGCTTTAGCTGTTGCATGCTTTGATATGTATATATATATTCAAGTTTATGAATTTTGTTCAGATCTTCTTTATTAAAATTGCTGATTTTATTAGAGTTTCTTTGTTTTAATGACTACTACTTTCATATATTTTTTTATGATATTTATGGTCACTTAATCAAGATATAATTTTATTTAGATTAAGAATGAATGCACCATTTTAAGTGTAATGTTCATATAAATGAGTTTTGAACAAGTGCATACACTATACACCAGTGTAGCCAACACTCTGATAATTGTATTAAAGACTTTCCTCATCCTAAAAGCTTCTTACACGTCCCTTCCCAATTTCCCATCTCTCTCCTGATCTCACTTTCATCACTATAGATTAGTTCTGCTGTTCTAGAACTTTGTATAAATGGAATAATTCAAAATGAACTTTTGTATGTCTAGCTTATCTTGCTCAAAATGTTTGTTTCATCCATATTATTGCATTTATCTGGGATTTATTCCTTTTTATTGATGAGTAGTATTCCATTCTATGAATATACCACAAACTATTCATCTCTTGATGAGCATTTGTGCAGTTGCCAGTTTAGGGTTGTCATTAATAATGCTATCATACATATTTTTGTAAACTATGTTTACATTTCTCTTGGGTAAATATTGAAGAACAAAATTGTTGGGTTATAAGTGCATATGTAACTTTACAAGAAATTACCAAATAGTTCCAGAGTGGTTGTATAATTTTACATCCTTCACCACCTCTGTATAAGAGCGTTTCAGTTGCTACACGTCCACATCAAACCTTGGTTTTTTCAGTTTTAATTTTAACCATTTCATTTTGGGCATGTAGTTATGTATCATTACGATTTTATTTTCATTTCCCTAATGACTAATGGTTTTATTGTATTTTCATGTTCTTATTAACTATTTGTGTTTCTTCTTCTGTGAAGTACCTGTCCAAATCTTTTGCTTATTTTTAAATATAGTTGATTGTCTTCATATTATTGATTTATAGATGTTATTTATATACTTTGAATAAAAGCTCTTTGTCAGATCCATATATTGTTGGTGGATTGCTTTTGCTTTTCTTAATGTCTTAATAGTTTCTTTTGAAGGCCAGATATTAATTTGGTTAAAATAAAATTTATCGATGATTTTATGATTACTTTTTGTATGTATGTGCATTCTGTCTTGGAAGAAATGATAGAGTACCCCATTGTATTGAAGATTTTCTCCATGAAATTTGATAATTTAGTATGTGTGCTTAGATTTGAACATTAATTCAAGTTTAGACTTTCAATGTTCATTCTTTCTTTCCCTCAAATTTCAACTCTTATTCATTTGGAAGTTTACTTGGAATATATAATTGTTAAATCATCTGTAGTGATTTACAGAACAGAGGACCAAGTTTGTAATTCTACATCTCTAATTTTATGCCTATGCTTTTCATTCCATCCTGGTTAATGAAAGATAAAATAGATGAAAGCAAGAACTAGAATAGTATGATTGCTGTTTCTCTATTTTCTGCATTTTAAAGTGTGTCCTTTATTCTCGAATTGATAACATAATTACTAACAATAAAATTGCTGTCATTTTCAGAATGCTAATTTTCTGCCTATCAGATTATGCAATTGTATTACTTGCTTCAGGTTATCAGCTAGTAAATGTTGGGGCCAGAATACTTCTTCCATTAAGGGAAGCAGAAGTACATGTTTTGGGCCATAAAGTGGCACTATGGGTTAATCCCACTGGTAGAACTGCGCAATGATTGTTGTTATCGTGGGTTTACTTTAATAAAAAGATTGCACCATTCCAAACTCCTCAGGATTGGGGGAAGAGCTATGGACTAGAGTGGACTTACTGGTATTCTGTTGTAGACATATTGTGATTCAAGCAATGGAAGAAATTACAACAGTGAGGTGGAGCCAGTGGCCACTAGATGCTTTCAGGGCAGGGAGAGGGAAAAGCAGTTGTAATACAGGGGCTTTTTCGGGACTTGGGAATCATCCTGAGTGACGTTACAACGACAGATACAGGCCATTTTACATCAGCATATAACATGCAGAACTGTGTGGGATAGAGTGTGGTCTACAATGTGAACTATGGTCCATGCTTAGTGGCAATGCCCCAGGATGTATATATCCATTGCAGGTGATGTGCCACACTAATGAAAGATGTTTATGTGGGAGGTTATGGGAGGTGTGGGAGGTGGGGAACATGGGAATCCCTGTAATTTTTGTGTAACATTTATATAATCTAAGCATCTTTTAAAACAGAAAAAAAATTTTTTTTAAATATTGGAAAATATGAAGATTTTATGTAGAAATCCAGATTTCCTGACAATAATTTTAAAAAACCATATCCAGAGTTCTGGCAAAAATGGGCCTCAGTTCACCTCTGGCAGAAATTGCATGTTGTTGAAGGCTATTGCCCTTAAACAGGGCTGGCTCCCTCCAGGTTGTTGCTTAGTCAACTTCAGTCATTTTCATTGGCTCCTCCCAATAC
>JAQZBX010055996.1:0-18278 GCA_029593785.1 Cabassous unicinctus
AAAAAAAAAAAAAAATACACACACATAAAAAAGAAAAAACATTTAAAATGAAAGGAGCATATATGATGGAAATAAAATGTAAAAGAGATGGAAAAATATAAATAATGAAACCACAAATCAAAAGAAATCTGGTGGCTGAATAGCCACATCCTTTTCAATAATTGTAGACCTTAAGACAAGAAGTATAATAAAATGTTAAGAGTGACTTTGTATCATGATAAATGGTTCATTTCAATAGTAACATCTAACAATTCCAAATTTCTGTCTGCTAATATTTCTTAAAAGTATATTGAATAAAAAGACAATGGAAAAGAGAAATTTTAAACATCCAAAATTATAGTTGGAGGTGTAAATACAATTCAGTTAGTATGTAAACACTATAGGAATTATCATAATAATAGAAGAATTGCAGTTTTATTTCTGTTTAAATTATTACCTCATTAATATTCATCAATTCATTTTGTAGATTCAAATATAGTAATATTTCTTGATAAACGAAAGTTGTGTTCATGCACATATTTATGTCCTACTCTCTCACTATCTAGAGTCAATTATTATCCACAAATTAAATCTGGGCAATGTCAATTATGATGCCAAGGACTTTGCACCCAAGGAATTTCCATAATGACATATGGAATTGAATATAGAGGCAGTTGTTATAAAACAGAATTATTATTCTCAGAATATCAATGTTTCAGGTAAACCTGCCCACCTGTGCTTGCCTGCACCTGAAATTTGGATCTGTTACAGAAATCCTAACTTCCATATCCAGCATAATAGGATGAATTATC
Organism: Cabassous unicinctus; assembly: GCA_029593785.1. Lineage (NCBI taxonomy): Eukaryota > Metazoa > Chordata > Mammalia > Cingulata > Chlamyphoridae > Cabassous > Cabassous unicinctus. The sequence goes on from JAQZBX010055996.1 coordinate 792, forward strand.
TTGTGAGTATTTTTGTGATTTTGTTTTATTTTTTCCTTCTCCTTTACCTTATTCCATGAATCACCCACTCTTCTTTCCTGCACTGTTCACTTATTTATTGACAGAAATTAATAATAGGACTAAAATAGAAAATAAAGATATGGATGGTTTTCACATAGTGAGATAAATGTCTTAAAGTGTAATGAATTAAAATACTTCATTCCAGAAACTTTAGGAGAATTGTCATGGAATGAAAGACTAACCATATAACAAAAATGGATGGAGCCTATGCCAACAATGTTGAAGGGACAGGGGGGTGACTGCGTTCTGCCCAGAGATTCAGTATGCAGAATCATTTCAATGTGTAATTAAATAAATTTAGTGATGGGTGTTGTGTCTGTCTACTAACTGCAAATATTATTTCATGCATAGTTTTGCTATTTAATTAATAATTTCATGAATGTTTCCCTATAAATTTATCTTTGCCAAACTATACCAAAGATTGTTCTACTTTTTCAACGTTAATCAGTGAATCCGTGACATAAAATAAAATGTGAACATTATCCCTCATAGTTCAAGTGTAATTCTTGGACTTTTTCATAATATATCATGAAAGACCATGTAAGCTTTTGTTCATTATTCATCCTCCAGCTTCTGGACCAGTGTTTGCATACAACTCACCCAAAAATATTTTCAAAGATTCAGTTAATTATAAATATATAAATATTAAATGGATATGTGAATGAATAAATTAATGAAGAACATATTAGTGCAGAAAATATGTTCTCCAATGCTTCCGGTTGCAAAATACATCTTTCAAGCCTTTGCAGAAAACGAAATGCATAAATTGCAATTACATTTTGGGGGAGAAGCTCACCCATGTAATATTCTATACACCCAAGGAAATGTTTGTTGAGCAGGAAACCCCCTGGGACATGCCAGTCTACAGGTTAAGGAAATGGTCTCGACTTTTCAAAAAATTTTCAGTGCTTTTAATACTGATTCTATATTGTCATATATTATGTGGAACAAATAAAAAACAATAGTAAATGTAATACATTGGGTTTTCCTTTTCCTCTTTCATTTGTATGGTTAAAATAATAGCACTCTGTTTCTACAGATGACATAAGATGAAATAAATGTAAATGCTGCAGAAACATTTGCTTAATCATGTTATCAGTGATTTGTGATTCTTATTTATACATTTTTCAACATAGCTACAATTCTTAATGCCTCCCTTTTGAAATGTTTTTCAAAGGTTAATTTTATAAGGTAGGTATTAATACATATTTTATAGATAAGGAAATTTAGGTTAAAAGATGTTTCAGAATCTCCCCAGTGCTACAAAGCAAAGGAATGACAGAATTGGGATGAAAAACATATCTTTCCCTGAAGGCCATGACATTTCAACTCTGCTACTCTGCCATGTGGAAATTCAAGCAGAAATCTAAAAATTTTTGGTGATAAAATTATAGCCTCCTATCATTGTTCATATTTTGTTTGATCAGGAACTAATGATAAGTTCTAACATTTTGAGAATATTTCTGAAGAATCTCATATATAGAAATTAGCTATATTAAATAAATTATAAACTCAATAAATCCTACAGCAAGCCTTGAACTCCAATATACCTATTTTATAGTTACTAAATGATAGAAATGTATGCAAACATTGGTAAAAGTTGTTAAAGTTTACATTTTACTAATTAAACACTCCAGAAAATGAGTTATGAGGCAGGGAGACTAAAGAATGATAAGGCAATATTATGTTATGTTCTACTTACTAATAATACAGAGAAGGAAATCAGATAAACATGAGTTATAAATGTACATGTGCTATCATTTTTTCCTCCCATAAATTTTCCATGTTTCTTATGGATTATTTGCCTTCAGTACTCCATATCCACAGCAAATTACTTAAATATGCCCAAATCTACCACAATCTCTGAATTCCTATTTACAAGATTTTCTGATGTGTGTGAGAACAGAGCCTTAAATGCCATGCTATTCCTACTGATGTGGTTGACAACTCTGATGGGGAACTTCCTCATTGTCACGGTAACCACCATCAACCAGAGTCTTCATAACCCCCGTACTTCTTCCTTAGGAATCTGTTTGTCTTAGACATATGCTACATTTCTGTTAACTGTTCCCAAGGCATGTGTGATCTTCCTGCTTGACAACAGAGCAAGCTTCATGGCTGGATGTGCAGCTCAGACCTTCTTCATGGTTTTGTTTGTTTGTACAGAACTGCTGTTCCTCACCATCATGGCCCTCGACTGGTATATGTCCATCTGCCAGCCCCTCCACTACCCTCAGGTGTGTGTACAGATGACTCTGGCCTCTGTATTCAGCAGTCTTGTCTACTCCAGATTCCACAATGGCAACACATTCTGGCTGCCCTTCTGTCAGTCCAACATGGGCCATCAATTTTTCTGTGATGTCCCATCTCTGTTGAAGCTCTCATGCTCTGAGATATGAAGCAATGAAATTTTAATTCTTGTCTCTGCAGTTCTGATTGGTGGTGGCTGCTTTGCCTTCATCACCATGTCTTACTGTCTCATATTTTCTACTGTGCTTAAGTTTCCCACAAGAGGAGAATAAAGAAAGGCCTTTTCCACCTGTATCCCTTACATCCTCATAGTGACTGTCTTTCTCAGCTCAGGTGCTGCTGTGTCTATGAAGCCAACCTCCAGCTCACCCACAATTCAGGTCATTATCAGCACTGTGTTCTATTCTATAGTCCCTCCTTTCTTGAATCCTGTAATCAATAGTCTTAGAAACAAGCTAATAAAGGAGGCTGTAAAGAAAGTTATGAGGAGAATGCTTTATTCAGGCAAACAATAAGATAATTATTTCAAGAAACTCTTATTTTAATAAGGTGAGTTGAAAATGAATAATTCATATTCCATTGAATTATATGAATTAAATTATCATGCTTTCAACAGTTAGTAAATTATGCCATAAACAGATTATAATATTAAAAAATAAACTTTATTTTATTACATATATATCCTGATGTGATTATGAAGACTACTCATGCTTGCAGTTTACATTTATATGCAAAAAATTTTAAAAAAGCAAAATATAAACAATTGCCTTGATGGAAGGCATGATGGATAGATGATGTGATATTATATATAATAAAATAATTGTATAAAAATTCTCAAGTACAATGCTCAAGTTAAAAACTAGTATATTTATCTTTCTTAAATGTACAGCTGTTTAATGAAATGAGAAGATTTACAATTTGTATGAAATAAATAACATTTTAAAGAACTATGTAAAGTACACTATATATTTATAAAATAATTTCTGTGATTTTCAAATGGATAAACAGCAAATTCCTTATGATTCCATTTTAAAGTATTAAAAGTGAGAATTCTATGTAACAAAACAAGTAGAATAAAGCCATGTTTCCCCTCAGAAAAATGTGACATTTTAAAATATTTTCCTCAGTCTTAATGTAAACCAGGTGAACAATAGTTTTGAAAGAAAAAAAATTTGTTAAAATCATATCAATTTAAATGAATGCACTGCATAATGCCACAATAATAAAGCACATTAAATTAGTTTTCTCTGAAAGTATATAATCATTTGCCAAATTGGTAAATTAAGAAGGTCATTTGAAAATACTGGACAATGCAATTTTACAATAAATATATAAGATAGGTATATTAGAAAAATGAGAAAATAATTCTATTTTCTGAAGTTCAACATGAAAAGAGAATATTCTAAAACATTGGCTTGATAACAGAGAAATGGCCATCTTTTCAAAGTAATCTTGTCATCCACAGCTATGTATGCACTAATTGATTAGTAAGATCCATGACAATATTTCTCAAGTAGAAGAGATTATGACTTGAGCAAATAAATATGAAACAACAGGATCTATGTATGAATATCCTAATTTGAATATATACCTAATGATCACAAAAATATTAGTTACAAAATTAACTGTACATCCTAAAATATATCTTTCTAATTTTATATAAACTTGAAAATAGCCTGTAAATATTACCTATGGATTTCAGATTTTTGCATGTTTATCATTTGTCCTCCTTTCTTATTTGCTGTATTACTGATTTTAAAATAATAATTGCATTCATTTAGTGTAATAAAATTTCATTTCTCATGCTCAGCTTAAGGCCAAATATTCTAAGCATATAAAGCTACCTACCAAAACATTACCACTAGAATATTTACCTACCATATCTATCTATCTATCATCCATCTCTCTATCTTTCTTTCTTCCTATCAATTTATTCCATCTATCTATTGTATCTTGTAGTGTTTCTTTCTCTCTGTATATGTAATTTTATCTTAGTAATAAATGCAGTTTTTCTAGTTTATTGTACTACCAATCAACTATTATAATGAACAAAACAGTTCAGCTACAAAAGATCCTTAAAATAAGGAGAAAAAAATATATATATATGGATTAGACTGTGATCCTAGGCAGAAGACTTAGACTGAAATGACTCAAAACATGAATGTAGAATCATGAAAAAAGTTATCAGAGGACAACTCTATATATCTGCATGTGGCATCAGACAATCAGGCATTCATTCACAATCCAAGAGCACCAGACATTGCCCTAAAGAAAACAGAAATAAAATAGAATACTGAGGATTATTTTGAGTGGGTATTTATGATTCTTTCTTTCTTAGAACTTATGGAATTTTCAGATGCTTTCTCAATACTTTTCCTCAAGTCAATTTTGCCATTTTACAGGTTTCAATGTAATGTTGCTCCAGTCATGATTTTCTTCTAAAGCCCCAGATCACAGGAAACTCATAAGCAAAGCACAGTCCTTTCCTACACAAGTAAAGACCTTTTAGAGACACTAGATTAACGATTTATGCACAAATGCAAACACACCTACACCTCATAAAATAATGAAAAAATAAATTTCATGGAAATGAGGCTTTTAAAACTACCTTAAATCAATAAACTAATAATGGGGCATGAAGAATATATAAATGAAGAAAGAAGAGGGTTCAAAGTGCAAAGGAAAAGGAATAATTAAAACACAATAAATTTCTCAGACTTCACAAGCATGATGTTTGAAAAAAATCAAATGCAGGAGAGGAAATTTTTGTGGAGATAATTTTCAGAACTAAAGGCACAAAAAGGTAACTATTTAGAAAATAGAATATAATAGAGACCTGACAAAAAAACTGAATTAGGATTGCCAATATCTGGTAAATATGAGAAAACATGAAGTGGGGGATGATTGTTAAAATTTAGCATGGACTTTATATTTGTAAGAAAGATATGGTTTGTTTGTTTTTTTTCATTTAAATTGGAAAACAAAATTTTAAAAGTATATTCTTAATTTTAATCAGGTGAATATGAATCAAATATGAGGAAGAAAAATCATAAATATCAGGTACTACATTCCTGAATTTGCACTTGCCCTGTCTTAGGACACTCCATAAATGAGGCAGCTATGAGAGATCCACATCAAAAGACAACTTGATGTGAGGAACTAGCATGATATGCAAACAGAAATCATATTATTCAACAGGCTGTGGAAGTTTGAGATTATTTTATGAATCACAAAATGATTGTTTTAAACTGGTCTATTCCTGTAGGTGTGATAACATTTTATTGCATTAAATTCAGTTGAAGTCCCCTTGATTAGATTACTTGATAAGATCACTTTAGGGCTTTTGGTTAGACTATGTCAGTGAGGCATGAGTCAGGTTGAGATTCCACCCTATTGCTGGGTCTGATGTAATTGTATACACAGAGAGAGACAGGCAGAGGAAAAGGAAGCTGTCATATTTGACCCTGGCATGTGAGAGAGAACTAAAACATCATTTAAGCATGAAGCCCCAAGAGGCTGAGCCCATGGAGAAGCTCAAGAGGAGATGTGCCCTGCTATATGCCTGATATCTTACAGCTGAACTTGTGAAGAAAGCGGTACAGCTGAGAATGATATAGGAAGCCTGGAAAGGGACAAAACCTATGCCTGTTTGCCCTCGGCTGAGCTCAAACCTCAGCAGAGATCAGTGACCATCTTGCTTCAACACAGGGCAGCTGACTTTGGTGAGAAAACATCTCTGATTTTTTAAATTTCTTTTCCTAGCCTATTTGCTCTGACAAGAAATTCAAGGACAATGTTGAATGACAATGTTGATTAACAATGTTGATAGCGGGCATCCTTGTCTTTTTCCTGATCATAGAGCGGAAGACTGCAGTCTTTTACCATTAAAGAGGATGTTAGCTGGGGACTTTTCATTTATGCCCTTTATCATGTTGAGAGAGTTTCCTTCTATTTTTAGTGTTACTAGTGGGTGTTTTTTTAAAAAATCAAGAAGTGGTGCTGAATTTTGTCAAATGTCTCTCCTGCATAAATTTAGAAGGTTATATGTTTTTTCTTTCATTCTGTTAATGTGTTTTACTGCATTAATTGCTTTTCTTATATTGAGCTACTCTTGTATATCAGCGATAAATCTACCATATCATGGTTTATAAATCTTTTAATGTGCTGTTTGAGCAGTTTGCTGGTATTTTGCATCTCTAATGCTGGTATGTAATTTTCTTTTCTTGTGGTATCTTCATCTGGCTTTGCTCTGAGGGTGATTTTGGTTTGTAGAATGAATTAGGGAGTGTTCCCTCCTCTTCTATCTTTTGGAAGAATTTTAAATAATTGGAGATAAATGTTCTTGGAATGTTTTTATGAATTTCTTTAATGAAGCCATCTGGTCCTGGGCAATTCTTTTTTGGAGAATTTTGATTACTGATTCAATCTCTATACTTGTATTTGCTTTGAATAGATGTTGTATTTCTTCTTAAGTCAGGGAGGGTAGTTTGTGTGTTTCTAAGAATTTTCCATTTGTCCCTTGCATCTAGTTTATCCAATTTAACAGTGTTCAGCTGTCACAGTATCATCCTGTAATCCTTTTTAATTAAGAGGGTCCCTTAGTAATGACCCCTTTTAATTTCAGATTTTTTATATTTGTAATGTATCTATTTTTCTCATCACTCTGACTAAAGTTTGGTCAATTTTATTGACCTTTTCAAAGAACCAACTTTGCTTTTCTTGATTCTCTTTTTTTTTTTTTTTGTTCTCTATTTCATTTATTTCTGTTCTAATCTTAGTTATTCTCTTTGTTCAGTTCACTTTGCTATTCTATTTCTAGTATTTTAAGTTTTGAGGTTTGGTCACTAATTCTATATCTTTCTTCTTTTTTAATGTATGTATTTAGAGCTATAAATTTGCCTGTCAGTACTGCCTTTCATGCATCCCATAAGTTTTGGTATGCTGTATATTTGTTTTAATTTGCCTTAAGATGATTCCTCAATTCCCTTGTGGTTTTCTATTTAACCCACTTGTTTAAGAGCATGTTGTTTAATTTCAGCTTATTTTTGAATTTTCTATTTCTTCTTTTGCTTTTAATTTCTAGCTGCATGCCAATGTGGTGGAGAAGATTTCAATATTTTTGAATTTATAGACTTGTTTTTTGACCTAGGATATGCTCTATCCTGGAAAATGATCCATGTGCACATGAGCAGAATGTGCATTCTACTATGGGGAGATCTATGTATATCTCTTAGGTCTTCTTGAGTTGGTGTATGATTCATTTCTTGTATTTTCTCATTGATTCCTTCTAGATGATATATCCATTATTTTTTATTTCATTTTAAAAACAGTTTATTGAAGTATATCACTCATGCATAAACATACATAAACAATAAGTGTATAGTAAAAGATGTGAATTTACAAAACAAACATGCATGACATCATAATGGGCTCCCATATGTTACTCCACCACAAATATCTTGCATTGTCATAAAATAATTGTAACAAATTATGAAAGAGTGTCATCAAATGTATCAAAAACTGTGGTCTGTATCTTACATTTGGTGTATTTTCCCCCAACCCACCCTATTATTTTTTTTCCCATATACTTGATCTAAGTATAAGATCAATGATATTTGTTATTATCACCAATTTGCAAATTAATCCCTTCAATTAATAGAAGAGCATTTTCATTACTCAAAAACAAACAAACAAAAAAAACAAAACACTATCATACCCATATGTTAGCACTGCTAATTACAAACCTATGATATGCTTTCACCATATCTACTCATTTCCAAACATTTACAAACAACTTTTAGCCAATTCCACATAGATAAATGTCAGCTTTACTTTCTCTAATTATATTCTTTTCTCTGGTGACTTATATTTTATTAACTCCATGATTTTGCTCATTTTATTTAGTTCATGATTGCAAAATCATACAATATTTGCCCTTTTGTGTCTGCCTTTCTTCTCTCAATCTAATGTCCTCCAGGTTCACCCACATTATCATATGCTTCACTACTTCATTTCTTCTTACAGTGGCATAATATTCCATCATGTGTATATACCACAGTTTGTCCATTCTTCAGTTAATGGACATCTGAGTTGTGTCCACCTCTTGGAAAATGTGAATAATGCCATTATGAACATCAGTGTGCAGATGTCTGTTTGTGTCACTGCTCTGTTTTTCTAGGTATATGCTTAGTATCACTATTTCTAGGTCACATGGTAGAACTATATCTAACTTCCTTAGGAACTGCCAAAAAGACTTCACAGTGGCTGTACCATCCTACATTCCCACCAAGAGTGAATGAACATTCCTGTCTCTCCACATATCCAACACTTGTAGTTTTCTGTTTTGTTAATTGGCCATTCTAGTAGGTGTGAAATGATATCTCATCTTTGCTTTGATTTGTACTTCCCTAATGGCCAGAAATGATCAACACTTTTTCATGTGTTTTTCCATTTGTATTTCTTTTTTAGAAAAATGTCTATCCAGGACTTTTACTCATTTTTCTAAATTTGGTCATTTGTCTTTTAGTTGTTGTGTTGTGGGATCTTTTTATATATAATGGATATTAAACTTTGTCAAAAGTATATTGTAGCCATCTGGCAATTTGATGTAATTATGAATTCCAAAAATATAATTGAATCATGCTTCTAAACTGATCTGTTAATCTGGGCATGATTAAGTTATGATTAGGGAATTTTCTGGGCCATGTCAGGAGGCTATTGAGCCCCATCCCTTGGTGGGTGGGGAAATTGAAAATAAAAGTCAAGGCAAAGGACAGAGGAGGCAGCAGTTTTTGAGAAGGCGTTCTGATCTTGGAGAGAAGGCCCCAGGAGAAGAGAAGTGAGCTGTTCACCTGATAGCTGACCTTGTGAAGGAACCAAAGGAGCTAAGCCCAGAGAGAGGAATGCAGCCCCTGGAAGAGAGGAACCCAAGAAACCTGAACTCTGGCAAACATTGGCAGCTGTCTTGCTCCAACACATGGCAATGGATTTTGGTGAGAGAAGAAACTTAACGCTTTATGGCCTGGTATCTGTGGACTTCTACCCCATATAAATACCCTTTATAAAGACCAACCCATTTTGGTATTCCACATTAGCACCCCTTTGGCTGAGTAATATATATGCCTTCAAAATATTTTCTTCATTGAGTAGGCTGCCTTTTTACCCTCTTCACAAAGTCCTTTGAGGTACAGAAGTGCTCAAATTTGAGGAGGTCCCACTAATCTGTTTTTTTTTTATTTTGTAGCTTCTGCTTTGGATGTAAGGTTTATTAGACTCCCACCTACTACAAGGTGTTGTAGATGTTTCCCTATGCTATCTTCTAGGAATTTTATGGTCCTGGCTTTTAGGTTTAGGTCTTAGATACATTTTGAGTTGATCCTTGTATAGGGAGAGAGATAAAGGTATATGAATTGCAGGTGATGTGCCACACTAAGAGAGATGTTTATGTGGGAGGTTGTGGGAGGTGGGGCATATGGGAATCCCTATAATTTTTCCCTAACATTTATGTAATCTAAGTATCTTTTAAAAATTTTTTAAAAATTATTATTAAAAAAAAATAAATCTGGGTTTCCCTCTCAGATCTCTTAACTGGCTAGGCTCCTCTAATGCTGCCTATTTTTTTTCCCAACATAACTTAAATTTTAATAATTTTACTTCCTGTAGATATTCTAAAACAATCATCATTTACACTAATTTCACAGAGTTGTCATGAAATTAAGTGATAAAAAATTCATGATACTTACTGAATACTTAAAATATGCCAAATACTGGCTAAGGGTTGTACAAGGACTATGTTATTTCAGTCTCATAAGGTGGTAATATTATCCCAAATTACACATATATCAAGAGCTAGTAAATTTGAACAACTGCCTGCCTGACTCCAAAACCTGTCCTCTGTGTTTTTTAATTTTTTTTTTTATTTTTTAAAGGATACTTAGAACACCCAACAATCCCCTTTCTGTAGGTATCCAAGTGAAGAGAGAAAAATAAAAAACAGACCTCCCACTCAGGTGACTAGAGACTCACTATTCTAAGCCTTTCTATCTCCTTGCACCTGCCAATCACTCCACAGGCATCCTCTCTGCTAGTACCTGTGTGAAGAAAAAAGAAAAAGAAAAAGGAAATAGGAAAAAAAGGAGAAAATGTTCTCTTAGCTTTCCTCATGGCTCCCTCCACTCCCCCCTTTCCTTAGCAGGCTGGACACAGGCCCACCTCTGGGAATCACACCTCAGCAGCTTCCCACTTCTGTAGAGCCAGCTGTCTGAATCTCCTTCCTCCAGAGCTAGCTGAGCAGTTTTCTTCTCCTCCTGAGTCAGTTGTGATGCTCCCTTCTTTTCTAGGGCCAACTGGGTGGCTCCTCTTTTTCCCAGTGCCTTTGTGGGACTCCCTCTTCCCAGGCACTCTCTCCTGTCACCCCTGTGACAACCCAGCTTCCCTTATGCCCTGCAAGCTTGCTTGCTTTTCCACAGTTTCTAGAGGAAGAATGCAGCCTGTCTTTCCCTACTCTGCCATCTGGATCTCCTCTGAGTGGCAATTTTTAACCAAGTTCGTCCTAAAATGCTATCAGTTTTCAACAAAATGTTGGTATAAAACAAGAACAAGAAGAAAACTACTATTTGAAGAATGAGGGATCCTGAAATAAAGAGGATGAGAAAGAAAGCAAGCTTTTATTCTTAAGATCAGTAGGTGCTGTAACTACTGATATTCAGGACTGAACTGGCACATGGATGAACCAAAGATTTACATCTCTGTGACATATATTTATTACGTACAGTGTTAATTATAGGTTCAAGTAAAAGGGGCCGAAAAGTCATGTGGAGAGAACCTATAAATTCATCTAACTCTGTTACACTGGGGAGCATAACGTCAAAAGTAAGGCCCACTGACAGGGTGCTGAATTCCCAAGCTGTCTTCTCTGCTTATAGCTTCTGGATATCTCTAGAGCCCTCAGGAGCCCAGCTATTGGAGGCACTGTTAACTGTGGCAGTCAATGAGATCCTGCAGAGACTTGCATAAGCATAGACTCTGGAATGACCTCCAGTTCATTGGACTCTCCCAGGACAACTAACATGGAGATGATGGACAACACAAATCCTAAAGAATAGTGAGAGTCTGCAATGGCAAGCAAGACAGTTCCATCCATCTGCCTCATGGGATCTAAGTTCCCTTTCAATTAGAAGCAGAGTCAGCATTGCTATCCCGAAAACCTCAAGATTAGCGAATGAACAGTGGACTAAAATAGACATAATATTATCTACTATAGATTTATTATTATTCTAGCAATGGAAGAACTCATATCATTGATGTAAAGGCAGTGTCCACCAGAGGTTCTAGAGATGGGAGAGGGAAGAATAGGTGTAATATGGTGGCATTTTTGGGACATTGGATTTGTCCTGCATGACATTGCAGTGAAGATACAGGTCATTGTATATTTGTCATAATATACAAAATTGAGTGGGATAGAGTGTAAACTATAATGTAAACTGTAGTCCATGGTTAGTAGCAGTTCTTCAATATGGGTTCATCAATTATAACAAATGTACAACACTAATGAAGGATGTTGTTAATGTGGGAAAGTGTGGGAGGGGGAGGAGGTGGGTCATATGGGAATCTCTTATATTTTTTATGTAACATTTGTCTAATCTAAAGCTTCTTCAAAATAAAAATAATTTTAAAAAGTACAGATGAAAAAGGTGAAAAAGATTGACATTCGGTTTTTACCTGTTAAAGCTGGATGCTGATTATAAGTTTATTTAGATAGTTCCTCTACTTTTGTATATGTTTGAAATTTTCCATAATAAAATATTGCAAAGGAAAAAAAAAGGTCAGTGGGGCTGTCTAAAAGTGACATGGGCATTGTCTTCTTACAGATAACAAAGATTCTCTGTAACTGGTTATATTTGTCATGAAAAATGGGAATAAGGAAGAAAGAATGTGATGTGCATTAACTTTGAGAAGTAAGAGTGCAAGTGCAATTATAAGGTAAGTCTGAAAATGAATATTCTGCAGTTGTGAAGAAAAAAGGAAAGAGAGTTTAACCAACTTCAGAAGAAAATATTTTGCACTTGAATCTTAAATAAGGGTTTAGCTAAAGACAATTATGAAAGGGAACTTTATGAAGAAATTGACTATGAATACAGCTTTCACTAATGAACCTAACATCAAGCAATACCATTCTATCTCAAATTATTCAAGTTCTTAAATATGTTCTTATTTTATGGGAAAATATAACAGTATTTGACACAAATCAAAAAATCAATACACTTAATTTAGTGTACCTGATATTGGTAAGAAATACTTTTCCCCACTGGTAATATTTACTGATCAAGAGAGGCAAAAGAGCCACTGTGGAAAACAGTTTGGTGATTCCTCAGAAAGTTAAACATAGAACTACCATATGACCTGGCAGTACCATTTGTAGTTATATACCCAAAATAATTGAAAGCAGGGACTCAGACAGATACTTTCACACTAATGTTTGTAGTCGTATTATTCATAATACTAAAAGATGGAACCAATCCAAGTGTCCATTAACAGATGAATGGATGAACAAAATATGCTATATACATACAACAGAAAATTATTCTGACATAAAGAAAAATGAAGTTCTTATACATGTGACAACATGGATGAATCTTGAAGTTATCATGTTGAACAAAATAAGCCAGAAACAAAAGGACAAATATTTTATGATCTTCTGATGTGAAATCATTAGAATAATCAAATTCATAGAGTCAGAAACTCCATGAAAATACAGGTTACTGGGAGCTGTGTAGAGGTAGGGAATGGGGAGTTAATGCTTAATTAGTAAAATTTCTGTTTGGAGTGATAGAAAAGTTTTGGTGATGGGTGGTGGTGATGGTAGCACAACACTGTGAATATAATAACACCACAGAATTTTGTATTTTAATGTGGCTAAAAGGGGAAATTTTTGGTTATATATATATTACTAGAATAAAAATAAGTAAACTGTAGGACTGTAAAACACAATGTAAACCCCACTGAACCTTAATGTAAACAATGGACTATAGTTAATTTTATAAGTATAATAGTATTGCTTCATCACGTAACAGATTTATCTTACTAATGCAAAATGTTAATGAAAAAACTGTATTTTCTGCATGATTTTTCTGTAAACCTACAACATCTCTAATAAAAAAAATAAATGAAATAAAGAGTTAGAAAACGACATTTTTTTTTTTGAACAGAGAAACCTAAGCATCTATGTAAATTCAAGGATTACATAGCGAACCATGAGACACTTATGATGGCCTTTTGTGGGAAACACTGACCTCAGTGAAAGAATGAGAATGAAGTCTGGACTGCTGAATTGGCCTTAGAAATGGATTGTTCAGTTCACTCTAAGAAAAAAAAAATAAGGGGAGAAGATGAGTGGAAATATGTAAGAATTATTTTATATAGAAATTCTGACTGTATTAGGACAAATTTTCAAAGAATATTTTAATTGCATAAGGATAAGATATTCTTACATTGAATAGAGACTGGGGCAATGCTTTATTCTTTTAGATGGCCTGAAACACAGATCACAGATCATAATAAATAAATCTATGTTGAGGTTATCAAATACTGTCTAGTAAGGGCAAATTATTAAAATATGAGTCAATATGGAACATAGATTTGAATGGTTTCCATGGGCCACCTAATACTGAACATGTAGGATGTCAATGGAGAGATGTTTTAGATCTGGACAATTATGATTTAATGGTAGATGCAAAAATTAGGTTTCATGGATCTTCAGTATTCAGAAGGCTAAAATGTTGCTTTACTGGTGAACTTTTTAAAGATAGATTACATAAATGTTACACAAATGATATAGGGATTCCCATATGCCCCACTCCCTACACCTCCTACACCCTCCCACATGATCACACTTCATTAGTGTTGCACATTCATTGCAATTGATAAATGCATTCTGGGGCTTTGCCATTAAGCATGGATCATAGATCACATGGTAGTCTACACTCTTTCCCACACAGTTCTACATGTTATGTGATGATATAATATGGCCTATATCTGTCATTGCAATGTCACTCAGGATGATTCCCAAGTCCCAAAAAAGTTCCCATATTACAACTACTTTTCCCTTTCCCTGCTCCCAGAGCCTCCAGTGGTACTGGGGAATTTTGATTCTGAATGATGATTATGGATTGGTGTGGTAGGAAACAGTGAATATCCGTAGGATCAAGAGTTGTGCTGGAGAAAATGCTTCAAGTGGCAAGGCACTATCTGAGCAGATAAATGTAACACTGAATGCCCATTTTTCCACTTATATTTTCATGGCTTAATAAGTGCCCTTAAGCTTCCAGTGGCATAATCTGCCTTTTAATGTTGCATATTTTACTTAACAATCTGCAGAGTTTCAATGAGAATTGCTGTATATAATATATGAATAATGTAAACTATAAAATAAAAATAAATGAGGGATGGCATTAATACAACTTGCTAGGCTGATTATTTTATCTAGGTTAAAGAAAAGTAAAGCCAGAAAGCATTTAAGAAACTATTAAAATGCAAAGCCATGTTGAAGAATCAATTGTCAAAAAAAATGTGCATATATTAACAGATGCTGGGTAGATTATGTATAGCTACTGACAATATGATAATCAGAGAGAGGAATTTTTAAAGATTCAATTTTCAAATGAAATCAGTATTGAAAGTTATAATGGGTGAAGTGGAGATTAAAATATTTTCTACCCGGTGGTCAGAGAATGAATTGTAATTGATAAAATTTTGATAGGCCCTATATAGTTCCCTCAAATTTCTACTCATATTCTGTATGGTCATCATATAATCATAAATATTAATAATTCATGGCATATTACTAATGAGACAGGTATGCATAGGAATTACCTGTGTATCTAATATTTTAATCTTCCAGGTAAACCTTTACCACCCAAAAGATATGGTTTATAAAAAGTAAGTGATAGAAATATATGCCAACATAAGAACAGGCTCTTAAAGATTACATTTTACTGCTACCCCTAACCTAGAAATAAGTATCATAAGCAGGGACACTAAAGGAATATGAGGAAACATTATATTATATCCTACTAACCAAAACAAACTACAGAGAATAAAATTGGATTAATATGACACAATAAATATAATTAGGCAAATTTCTTCTGTGTTGAATCTCCATGATTTTTAGGTATTATGTCTGTTTCTTCTTGATCAAGGAAATTTTTAGATGCCTAACTCTACCATAGTGACTGAATTCCTCTGTAGAAGATTTTCTGATGTGTGGGAGCTCAGAGGCTTACCCACCATGCTATTCCTAATGATGTACTTGATAACCATGATGGGGAATCTTCTTGTCACAGTAACTACCTTTGATTGGAACTATTACACACATGTTTGTTTGTTTTTTCCTCAGGAACCTGTCATAGACATGTGCTATATTTCTGTAACAATACCCAAGTCATGTGTCATCTTCCTCCATGACAAAAAAGAGATCTCCATGGTTGGATGTACTTCTCAGAACTTCCTTGTGTTTTTATTTATTTATTTATCCTGCTCTGACATCTTAAGCACTGATATTTAATTCTTCTCTCTGCCGTGATTTTTGGTGGCTGCTGTACCTTCATCACCATGTGTTATATTTGCATATTTTCAACTGTACTCAATTTTCCAACCAGAGGAGAAGGAGGGAAGGTCTTTACCACCAGTTTCCTCACATCCTCATGATAACTATCATTATCAGCTCAGCTGGTTCTGTGTCTTTTAAGCCAACCTCCAACTCACCCACAATTCAGGACATGATCACCATGGTGTTCTGTTCTATAGACCCACCATTCTTGAATTTGGTAATAGTTAGTCTTAGAAACAAGCAGATAAACGAGGCTGTAAAGACCATTATGAGGAGAATGCTTTATTCAGGAAAAATATAGTATAATTGTTTGAAGCAATTCCCATTTTGATGTTATGCATTAAAATATGTTGCAAAATTAAATTTCTTTCCCTTTTCCATATTTGGTGACCTGAATTGAAATCTAAAAGTGGACTGCAAAATATCACTTGTATTTAATATTTCCTCAATTTGGTCAAGGTCTTTTTCTGGATGCACCCCTAGTTGGCACTTAGTAATAATCCCTTAGTACCAGGGAAGCTCATTCCCAGGAGTCATGTACCACATCAAGGCTGGATGGTAATGCATTTATATGCTGACTTTGGCTTAGAAAGAGGCCACATTTAAGCATAAAGGAGGCTTTCAGGAGGTAACTTTATGCAATATATAACAGTAAGCTAAGTTTCAATTTTGCAACAACAATGTTCATAAGTACAATCATCAATATCAAGGGCATGGCATAATGGTCTGTCTTCCTAAAATCTGAGAAAGCTGTGCTTAGCGAAAAAAATCACCATGACTTACCTATTTTTTAAATGTAGCAGTCAAAATTTTCAAAAAACTATTTTTACTCCATGTGTAACCGTTGGGGAATTTGATGTAATTATGAATTCCAAAAATATAATTGGATCATGCCTGTAATCTGATCTGTTAATCTGGGCATGATTGAATTATGATTAGGGCGTTGACTGGGCCATGTCAGTCAGTAGGGCATTAAGCCCCACCCCTTGGTGGGTGGGGAATTGAATATAAAAGACAAGGCAAAAAGCAGTCTTGGAGAAGCAGCTTTGATGTTGGAAAGAAGGCTAAAGGAGAAGAGAAGTGAACCATTCACCTGATCGCCTACAGCTGACCTTGTGGAGGAAACAGGAGATAAGCCCGGAGAGAAACACAGCCCCGGGAAGAGAGGAAGCCAAGAAGCCTGAACCCTGGGCAAATGTCGGCAGCTGTCTTGCTCCAACACTTGACAATGGACTTTGTTGAGGGAAGAAACTTATGCTTTATGGCCTGGTAACTGTGGACTTCTACCCCAAATAAATACCCTTTATAAAGACCAACCCATTTTTGGTGTTTCACATTAGCACCCCTTTGGCTGACTAATACAGAAATTGGTACCAGGAGTGGGGTAGTGCTTTTGTAATTACCATAATGTTGGAACGGTTTTATAAATGGGTAAGGGGTATTTTTTGGAGGAATTGTGAAATGTTTGATGGAAAAGGCCTACAGCACTTTGAAGAGACTGTTGATAGTAATATGGACGCTAAAGAGACTTTCTATGATGACTTAGAAGTAAATGATGAAACTACTATTGG